>PVIJ01024775.1:0-11725 GCA_004024925.1 Scalopus aquaticus
AGACACATCCCTCAAAGCAAAGGAAGTAAAAGACAATATAAACAGATGGGATTATATCAAAATAAAAAGCTTCTGTACAGCAAAAGAGACATTAACCAAAACTAACAGACACTCTACCAACTGGGAAAAGATCTTTGCACACAATACATCTGATAAAGGACTGATAACAAAAATTTACAAAGAACTCACACAACTCAACAAAAAAAAAGCCAATAACCCAAACAATGGTTCTTAAACCTTCCTCCAAATTGCTTTTCAAAAGATTGTACCCATTTACAGTGTAATAGTTGTACCATATCCTCGCCTGCCAGAGGTATGGTCATTGTTGTAAAGAGTAGCTAATTTCAGACCATTGTCCTTGTAGGCTCTTACTGATGATATCTCTTGTTAACTAATGCTGCTCTGGGGTGTGTGTGTTTTCATTGCTCTTCTCAGAAAGGAAAGCTCCATTCTATCTCCTCCCCCCACTGCTGAACTGGAAGGTGATCCAGGAGAAAGTGCCTTGGGGCATCGTGCTGCTCCTGGGGGGCGGCTTTGCTCTGGCTAAAGGATGCGAGGTAACTTCAGCTGTGGCCACTCAGGGCCTGTCTTGCCCCAACAAGGTGCTGAAGAACTGCTGTGCTCCCTGCACCCCCCAATGAACCTGAGTGCTTCTCTGTCTCCTCCACATCATATGCATACTCCTTGAGGCTAGGGGCTCCATGTTGTCACCTAGTTACCCTGCCCAATTTATAGTGCCTGGAATAGAGGAGGTGCTCTTTCCATGAGTGCAGAAGGGAGCGGCTAAGTGGCCCTGGTTAGCCAAGAGGAGTGGAGGTGCTGGCAGGTCTCCTTTGGTGTTTGGTAATGCTGATCTCTGCTTTGATTTATTCTTTGCCTCAAGTCTTATAAATATTTTCACTGTTTTGGTTCTTCTACTTGCTGAACACTTTACTAGTGTGGTTGCCATTATAATTTTTTTTTTCTAGCTAGGCATGTAGCAACATAGGTGGAAAGGAACAACTTTTGGAGGAAAACACCCCAAAATGTAACTTTATTTTTTTTTTCTAATAGAAGATTTTTATTTATTTATTTATTTAATTGTTTTCTATATCTTTTACATTTTGTATTCCTCTTGGTTAACCCACCACCAATTTACCTGTGACCCATCACCGTGGTCCCTTGTGTCCCCTTCCACTCCATTTTGTGCCGTTATCCTCCCCCTCCCTTGCTGAGTGTCTCTTTCTTGTTAGGTTCCCCTATATTCCTGTTATAAGCGAAACCATTCAATATTTTTCTCTTTCTTTCTGGCTTATTTTGCTGAGCATGATCCCTTCTAGTTCCATCCATGTCTCCGAAAATTGCATGTGTTTATATTTTTTGAATGCTGAATAGTATTCCATTGTGTATATGAACCGCATCTTCTTGATCCAATCATCTATTTTTGGGCATCTGGGTTGTTTCCATACCTTAGCTATTGTAAAAAGTGCTGCAATAAACATATGGGTGCATGCATCCTTTTGGATTAGTGTTTTTGTACCCTTTGGGTAGATTCCCAAAAGTGGTTTGCTGGGTCGTATGGGAGCTCCATTTTTAGCAGTTGGCAGAATCACCATACAGCTTTCCAGAGAGGTTGGACCAATTTGCATTCCCACCAGCAGTGTAGAAGAGCTCCTTTTTCTCTACATCCTCGCCAGCATTTGTTGTTGCCCCAAATGTAACTTTTTTACCTCCCCTCTTCCTTCCTAGGGAGGAAATGAGCCAGAGGGAGGGATGAGCCAGATTGGTCCTGCTATGCTACATCCATCCACCCACCCACCCATCCATCCATTTATCCATGCATCCATTCATGTCTATTATCCACCCATCCCTCCACCTATCCATCCAGGAATAGAAGGCAACATGTTGATAGGGTCTATCTTCTGGCTGTTCCCTTGGCACCTAAGTTATAGCTTGGCACCTAGTGGGTACATGGATATTATTGGATTAAAAAAGGCATCCATCTAGTCACCTCTCCCTTCAGTCATCCATTCATCTAGTTATCTCTCTGTTCATTCATTTATTCATCAGACATTCCTATTTTGTCTGTGTATGGAGGTTAAAGAGGAGATGCAGACATAGTCCCCATTCTTGAGGACTTCAAAGTCTAGAGAGGGAAGCATATCTGGAAGGGTATTTCGGGAAGAAGTGGCACAGGAGTAGAGGAATCAGCATGTGGTGTCCTTCTGAGGAACAATAGAAGATGGGGCTGGTGAGGATGGCAGAAGCCACTTCACTGAGGGTCTTGAATTCAAGATAGGAAGTGAACAGCTGCTGAAGTATGGAGGCCAGAGAGTGACTTGGTTGGATCTGTGCTTGAGAACAATCACTCTGATGTCTGGAGTTGAAGCCTGGGCAGGGCAGGGGGTGGGAGAGACCAAGTAGACACTCTATGTTCTTCATCTAGCTCAGTCTCAGAGCACTGGAGTCCATGAGGCTTCCTCTCCGTCTTAAAGCAGCCTCCTTTGCTGGCCTTAGACACCATTTTCTTCTGTTTTCTTTCTAGCTCTTGATTGTCCCTGCTCTGCCATCTTTGCTGAACTTTTCTCTGTTCTCCATTAAATATAAGTGTTTTTCAAGGTTCTGTCCTTGGTCTCTTCTCTGTTCACTTTTTGTTTTTTCCCTAGATGATCTCTTTTCAACCCAAAGCTCAAAATCTAAACCTCTAGTCTGGCTCAACCACTCTCTGAGCTTTAAGAACTATGGGAGACCAAGAGGAGATGGACATGAGATGTCCTGGGTCACCCAGTGATGGACTGGGTATAAGGAATGAAGGGAACATCCCTAGGATGACTCCCAGACTTCTAGGTTGGAAAACAGGTGGGTGGTGAGTCCATTCACCAAGTGGGGGAGCCCAGGAGGAGAGGATGAATTCAGGTTGGAATATGTAGAATCTGACATACTCATAGAACACCTGGGTGGAAATAAATCCAAAATTTATGGTTGGAAACACAGATTTGGGAGACGGCATTTTTGGGGCTGGAAACTGAAATTGTGGGCATGGATAAGGTCACCTATGGAACATACGCAGAGATAGAATCAGAAGTGGAGGATGGGTTGAACTCCTGGAGAAAGATGAGGGTGCCTTTTGGTCCCGACAGAACTATAAACCAGCAGCCTTGCAGTAACTCCACTCACTGTGCTTCCCAGGCCTCGGGGCTGTCTGAATGGATGGGGAAGCAGATGGAGCCTTTGCACACCATGTCCCTGGCAGCCATCACCTTGGTCTTGTCCTTGCTCATTGCTGTGTTCACAGAGTGCATCAGCAACGTGGCCACTACCACCCTGTTCCTGCCCATCTTTGCCTCCATGGTAAGTAACCCTGCTGGAATGAGGGGATGACCCTCAACCATTATTTCATAGAACGCTGTGAACTATAACCATGTTCTGGGTCCCAACAGAGGCAGTGAAATCAAGGGCCAGAGTCTGACCAGGCTTTCTGGCCATGGTTCTGACACACACTCGTGTGCCCTTGAAGACCCTTGCCTGCCCTCAAGGTGTTGCTTGTTCTTCCTTGTGTTTTCCATGCTGGCCAAAGTGCTGAGCCCCAAATCAGCTTAGAATTTACTTACCAATGTAACTGCTTATTTCTCCAGCTGGGGAGACAGAAAGCACAGGAGGAATGGGCCAGTGCCAGAGCAAAGTTCCAGCAGCTCTCTGAGTATGTAGCATGGGTGCATAGGAGGAATGCAGAGTAGGGGGAATCATTGGCTGGGATGCCCTGGGAAGAGGTGTTGGGGAAGGTAGGACTTGGGAATGGTTGGAGGGGAAAAGATGTTCTAAGAAGATGGTAGCCCAAGTAAAGGAAATGGGGGACATAATCAAAGATTCCCAGAAACGTAATTTGGCAAACTCAGAGACCAGGCACCTGCGGAAACTGAGCCCAGAGGTAGTGAGTGGTGGTTGGGGAGGAGCTGCAGTGTGCCGGGCTAGAAAGTTTGTCTGTGGGCAAGTATGCTTTGGAGTTGGGGTTGGGAAGAGAGTGGAACTAATAAGAAAATTGATTGTGTTCTTTTCTTCTTTTCTTTCATTTCCTTCTGTCACTTCACATGGCAGCACCAACCTCAGGCTGGTACAGAAAGAGTCTGGGCTTGGAGTTAGAGGACCTGAGTTCACATTGTAGGATCCTCCATGTCACTTAAGTTCATTCTTCCTGGACTTGAGCTGAGTGTCCAGTAAGATGGGAGCTATGAAAATCCTCAGCAAAATGAGCCTGAGAGAGGCTGGCGTGGTCATTCTGGAGCTGGGAGATAGACTTAAAAGGTCTGAACACAGGATTGCAGTGGGTACATTTCCACTTGCTGCCAGGGTGTCCACGTGGATAAAATGGATTTCTCCTACCATCCAAGAGAAGATGACAGTGTTAAATATAGCAAGGCGGGCCCATCTTCCCTCCCCCAAGCAGGCTGCCCAGACAGATGCCAAGGAGAATCTTTTGATTCCGGGCATGCAGTGGTGGCCTCCCTGTCCCTAGTAGGAAGCTTTTTTACCTCCAGCCCCAGCACACCCCCAGGGCTCCAAGAATACAAATGGAGAACTTCACCCAAGCTGGTCATCAGGCCCTTTGAAAACATTTCTAGAACCGGAAGCCCCAAGTAGGATTGCCTGTAGTACCTCCAAGCGTCCCTCACTGGCAGGAAAGGGAAAGGGGTGATCTTTCAGGCAGTTCATAGAGACTCATGGGTACATGCATCATGTGTACCCAAGGCCAGGACAAGTGGGGGAACCACAGACAGACGGGGCCCTTGCCTGGGCCCTCTCTGGTGGCAGGAAGGATGTAATTTTGTGCTACCTTTTCAGGTATCAGTTTACCAACAGGAGCCATAACTTGAAACCTAAACCCCTGTCACTCAGCAATTTTATGTTCAGGAATATATCTCAGGAAAATAGTCAGAGACACCTACAAGCATATATTATAAAGATGCACATCACAGAGTTAATCATAAAATTATTTTCACAATAGTAGGGCAAAATAACTTACATATATCCATACGATGTGATGCTATCAAGCCATTTAAAAATTAGTTTTGAAGGATATTTAAAAAAATGGAAATACATATAATTTTAAATTTGAAAATGTAATACAAACACGGCTAAGAAATGTCTAATAATACAAAAGAGCACACAGACCTTAGCCCTCTAGGCCTTCCCTAAGACAACTTCTGATATGAATTTATTTTTTTTAAGATTTATGCATGCAAGAACTAGGGTGTAGGCCAGAGGTGTTTGGTGGTGAGAGGATTCACCAGAGACAGAATGGGGAGCACAACAGGCAGATCTACTGAAGTACACTGCTGAGGGGAGCAGCTGGCGAGACAGGAGAGGTCTGCTGCACCACGTGGGAAGCTCCCTGGCCGGGGATTGAACTCGTGCTGCAGTGGCTGCCGGATAGCTTCATAGCTTCATAGCTTAACCCGTTTCGCCACCAGGGAGCCCCTGATATGAGTTTCTTAAGTATTCTGGATCCTTCTCTCTCTAAACAAATGGTTTCATTCTATGGTCCTATTCTGCATCTTATTTTTTTCTCTATCTAACCATAGATCTTGGAGAGCTTTCCATGTTAGAACATGAAACCTACCCAATTCTCTACAGCTATGAACAGTCCATTGTTTGTATAAACATAGTTTATTGAATCCTTCTGCTATGGATACCTGTTGACTCTTTCTTGGGTATTTTGTCTATTATAATGTTGCAGTGAATTTCTTGAGGACATATTCCTGTCCTCAGGTGCATGTGTATTTAGATGATAGGTGATTCATTTTGACAGGTATTGATAGATATTATGAATTACATTATGAGATCACTCATTCAAGAAATATTTAATGAGTGTCTACTCTGTGCTAGGTGCTATTTTATGTGGCTGAATTTTAAGAAGCAGAACAAAAAAGGTGGATACCATTTCATATGCAAAATGCTCCCAGTTGTGTATAGAAACACAGACACATGCAGATCCATGCCCAGGCAAGGAGAGGTGGTCCTGGTCCTCTTCCAGTCTGTGCAGGATAGATGAACACACATGCACACATGGGCTGCAGGAGCACCGCAGGGTTCATTGCAGTTTTAGTGTCCTGCCCAGGCTCTGGCACATGGTAGGTGCCCAAGAAATTAATATTCAATGAATCGAAGGGGTTTAGAAAGGCCTCCCAGGGCCTGAATTCAGCCTCCTTCTGAGTCCAGCAGGGTACCACCCAGGTTGAGGGACTAGGGTAGACCTCGCAGGACAAGGGCACAGAGGTGGGGATGTACACCATGATTAGAGAATAATTTCCAGAATTAATGGTCCCTGGAGTTTTTATTTTCTGCATCTGTGACATTACTGTGCTGTGTTTTGTCCCTCAACCTGCTGTACGTCATGCTCCCCTGTACCCTGTGTGCGTCCTTTGTCTTTATATTGCCTGTGGCCACCCCACCTAACTCCATCGTGTTTGCCTACAGACACCTCAAGGTTTCTGACATAGTAATGCAGTCACTTTTATTTGCTTCTATCAGTTACTCACTGCTGTTGGGAGGGATGCCCCACTTATTAGTGACGTGTGATATCATGCAATTTGGGACTATCATCCAATGTCCAGATCACGCTCATTATTTGCACTTATATGCAGCTTCTTTTTGAAGTGACCTCAAATTTTATAAACAATTCTGTCTCTGAGAGGTGAGAAGTAGGTTATGTCCTCTCTCCTCCCTGGGGGATCCTGAGCCATAACCAGAAGAGCTCTTGGAAGGGGTGGGGATGGGGATCACATGTGACCAAGATGGTCTTGGAAGCAAGAACCCGGGAGGACAGTCAGAAGGGGCAAGTCTGAGATGGGGACGTTGTGTGCATGACAGCGAGTGTAGGAGGGTTGGCAAAAGAGGACAGATGATTCCTTGGAAACAAAAGTATCAGAAAGAGGAGCTCTAGTTCTCCTCTGGCTTTGTCACCTCTGAGGAGAAAGGGTGTGTGCAAGGCGGGGAGGCCAGAAACGAAGCTGAGGCAGATGTTAGTCCCCCCCAGAGCCTCCTGAGAATCTTGAGGACTCCATGGAGCACTCTCAGTGGGTCCCTGAAACTGGGGTGCAAACGCGTGCCAATCTGCAGGAAAAAATATCTACAACAGGATTTGCAGGCGGAGGCTGATGGCACTTGGAGAGAACGCAGAGCAAGGGTCAGAAAGCCACAGGGAGAGATCAGGAAGCGGCACGTGGTTGTGAGACCCAGTCAGAACCAGGCTCCCCAGTGGATCCCTGGGTGGCCTGGACCTGTGGCCTCATATCGTCTCCCCCAGGCCCAATTTCCCAAAAGCTCAAGTGGACAGAGACCCCCACCCCTGTCCTGCCTGTGTCACAGGGTGCCACGAAGCTGTTGGCACTTTCTGGACAGGAGGTTGCTTTTTCTGGGGGTGGGGTGAGCACAGCACGTGGGGCCTGGGATACCCAGCCAGCCAGCCTGGGTCCCCTTCTCCCCCTCATGAGTGCCCAGTGTGCTGTTCACCTCTGTTCTGACAGCTCAGCAGCCTCCAGGGGACTGGCTGACCCTGTTTTTTTGTTTCTCTCCCAGGTGAAAACAGGACTAATGATGAACATAATTGGAGTCTTCTGTGTGTTTCTGGCTGTCAGAACCTGGGGAAGGGTCATATTTGACTTGGATCATTTCCCTGACTGGCAAATATGATGCATGTCGAGACTTAAGAAGAGCCACAAGACCAGCCACACAACCCCTGCATTCCCAAGAACTCCTGAACCTTTCGGCACACCTTGCAGCACAGCTTTGGGCTTCATACCCCAAAGTGACCCCACACCCCATTGAGACCCAAATGGGCCACCTCTTCATCAGGGCCCCATTACATAGGTGTGGATGGGCTCAGAGGTGAAGGACCTCCCAGGAGGCTGCTGCCATCCAGTCCATCTTTCCCGGATCCCTGCCGTCATCGCTGGGATGGCCAGGTGCCTTCTGCTACCCAGCCTTGAGCTGGCCTCACACTGGGCTCTGCTGTCTACCTGTGTAGCCCCGGGACCTTCTGGGTAGGACTCAGGGCCCCCACTCTGGAGGTGAGAAAACACCTTCCAGAATCTATGCCTCTTTCAGCTTCCCTGGGGCTGCCTTGGATCACTCCTGTCACCAGTGGGGGCCAACCCATCCCAGGGACAGAATGTGTGGTCCTGGACAGCTCCCACTGCAGGAGTGAAAGTAGGAAGTGGAGCCTCCAAGGACCCCTGGAGAGTGTGGCTGGGGAGCGGGGCTCCACGCCAAAGGGCCAGGACCTGGAGCTGCTGATCTGGAGGACACCCCCCACAGCACACCATTGGCTCCCCTGCTCCCTTCCTTCCTTTGTTCCATTCTAATGGCAGTATGACTCCTTTCCTAGCGCCTCCTTCAACTCCTCAGCCCCTTTGTTGTCTGGCCAACATTTGCTGGAATCCACTGGCTGGGGTGCTCCGGCACCCCTCTTTTTCCGGGAGTTCAGTTTGGCCCTTCTGGGAGCCGCACTATGCAACTGGAACGACATTCCAAGTACAGGCAGTGATGGCTCTTCAGGGGCTACAGTGGGGTATCTAGATCCTTCCTATTCTGCAGGCTCAGTGGACACAGCTCGGTCACTTCAGAGTCTGTCAGCCTCCCCCTTGCTGACTGGCCTTCATAGCAATGCCTGGGGGTGACTGAGCGTCACTGAGCAGATAGCCCCTGCCCCTGAGCCAATCTACCTGAAGTCACTGGGAAAAATCCAGCATGAGCGTGTAACCCTCAGAACTCCTGTGAGGGACACCCACCCCCTCCTTCCTCTGTTACTATTTTTTTTCCTTGTGCTGTCCTGGAAAAGAGACAGTGGCAAATATGTGAGGTCCATCGGGGGCATCCTCAGGGCAGGAGACAGCATGGGAACCCAAAGGAAACCATTTGAGGATCAACCAGAATCTGGTTCTCCGGGCAAGATGATTCCTGGCCAAGCTGGCTGACCTGGGAAGGCACGCCATGCTCTCTGTGGGGGTACGGGTACAGGGGGGTGGGGAAAACAGAGCACTCACTGCCCACTTCCTGTGTGCAGGCCTCCAAGTGTGGTGCACCCACTAGCTCCTCTTTCCATCTCTGCAGCAGCCCCATGAGAAGGCAGGTGTGATCTCCTCCTTCGTCTTTTGAGAATACTGGGGCTCAGAGAGGTCAAGTCACATATCCCAAGTCACACTTTAGTTTCGTGCAATGAAGGTTCCAATCCAGATTTTTTTTTTAAAGGAGTTGTTAATAGGCCTCCTAAAAATTTTTTTTAAAGATTTATTTATTTATACATGCAAGCTGGGGCACAGGCCAGAGGCGTGGGGCGGCGAGAGGGTTCACCAGAGACAGAGTAGGGAGCAGAACAGGCAGATCAGAGGTACACTGCTGAGGGGAGTAGCGGGCGAGGCAGGAGCGGGCCGCCGCACCATGTGGGACTCTCCCCGGCTGGGTGTCGAGTGTCAAACTCGCATTGCTGCTGCCGTCAGCTCCACAGCGCAGCGCTCAACCGCTGCGCCACCAGGGAGGTCCCCAATCCAGATCTTCACCTCCCTGACCACCTCTCAAGGGCCTTGTTTTTATGGGGCCTATAGGGAAAGATGGGTGACCAAGAGGAAATCCACCCCAAGACCCTGACTGCCCAGGGAAGGCCAGAGAAGCAGGGCCCCCTTCTGCTGCTTCCTTTGAGGGCTCAGGACAGTGTCAGAGCAGACAGGGCTGCAAAGCTTTTGGTCGGAGAGAGTGATATGAAATGGTGACCTGCCCCCATCAAGATAAACCCCACCCCTCCATGCTGCTCTCCAAGCTGCTGCTGTTGACCTGTCTGCCCCCGCCATGTGAGGGCTCCCTGAGGACTTGCACTACCTGCTTGGTCCAGTGCAGGCCACCATCAGTGTGACTGGTAAATAAATAATTGGTGAGCAGTCAATTAGATGTACACCTGGTGGTAGTGGGCGAGGTCACTGGAGGTCATTCAAGGTGGGCCTTGAAGGATGAGTGGGACCAGCCAGATTGATGGCAGAAGATATATGGGTAGAGTCCTCGACCAGACTCCACTGGTTGAGCTCTGACAGGAACTTCAAAGAGAGTAAATCCCAAGGCTTAGGAGGCAAACCAAAGCTGTTTGTGAACAACTTCTCTTCAAGTTAGCTGGAGTGGCACTGGAGCTCATGCCCATTAGGAATGCTTTTGGCTGCAAGTAAGGGAACCCCCAGCTAACAGTGGCTAAGCCATAAGGCCATTTGCCATTCCATGAGCGGGAAGTCTGGAGGGAGACAGTCGTGGGCACGAGTTCAGCAGTTCACTCAGTCACCACTTCTGGCTCTAGTGCCCACTTTGCCATCCTAAGGGTATCCTGCCTTTATTCTTGTGCTTGACCCTCATGCCACACACACATCTGCATTGATAGCAGGAAGAAAGGGGTACAGGTGGGGGTGCAATGGTGCCAACTGCATGTTTCCCTATTATTAGGAAAGCAAGTCCACCTCAGAAGCCCCTACAGGTTTCACTTTGTGTCTTATTAGCCAGAACTAGGTTATATCTTTGCTCACACTGCCAGTCACCAACAAAGGGAAACTGGAACACCATGAGACCAATTAGGACTCGTCTCTTGGACTTGGGGAGTTGGCCTCTGTTTCCTGAAGTCAAGAGGTTTCCACCCATTGCAAAAATCTAGCTTCTGGTAGGAAAAGATGGTGAGAGTATTGTCTGATATTCCTGCCCTTTGAGAGGGCTGACCTCACTTGAGGGTACTTGAGTGGCTCCCTTTCCATGGAATTCAATAGAAGTGTGCTCCTAGGTAGGAGGGTTGTTTGGTCAAGGACTTCATCTCTGCCTCCACTTCTCAAAGGCCTGGTCTCCTCCAGACCCACTGGATTGGGATGCTAGTGGCTGAGTCATGGACTGGGTTTGGTCTACACTCCATTAATCAGTCTACTCTTTGGGCCTTGGTTTCTATCAGGAAGGGGTTAGACTAGAGGATCTAAGAGCATTTCCTTAGAATCATGGGACCCTTTTCCCCCACTGACCCCCCATCTGTTTGGACTAGATGAAGTCCCCACAAGTCCTCATGTTTTTACAGCTTGTTGTCTATCACATGGCCCACGCCTGTCCTGTCTGGGCCTTAGCCATTTGCCAAAAGCCCTCACAGACCTTTCCACCACCCAAATCTTCCTTTAACCTCAAACTTTTCAGTTCTCCTTTCTTGGCTCCTGAATCAGAGATTTGGGCCTAAGGTTAGCTGAACACATATTCTGGCCGGGATCATGTTGTACTTTCTCAGGACTTAAGACTCCGCAAGGATTCCGGAGGTCAGGCCCTGCCCTCTGGTCTCAGAATTAGGTGCTCGGGTGGGTGGGCCACAGGTCTCCTTCCCTTTCCCTCCAAGTTGAGAATTTCCCTCAGGAGAGACCTGGCAGGTCGAGTGAACAGGGCATCTCTGGGGGCCAGGGAAGTCTTCTCCCTATCATCTCTCACATGCAGGTGAAAATAAAGGCTAGCGAGACGTGCTTTGGATCACAAGCAGGAAGTCGGCTCGCTAGTGGAGTCCACTTTTCAAAAGGAATATGGACATTCTGTGATAAGACCCTTCATGGCCTGTTCTTGTTTGTGGAAATAAGGACCAAAGGCTGGATTCTCTGGTTAAAAACTGGACTAGCTGGCAGCCCTATTCCTACTCAGAACTCCTTCCAGGTACTCTCTGTCTCCAAAACAAAGAGGGTAGCTCATTTAAAAAAAAAGT
>PVIJ01024776.1:0-11724 GCA_004024925.1 Scalopus aquaticus
AAAAAAAAAAAAAAAAAAAAAAAAGAAAGACCAAGCGTCATCAGAGAAGACCCAAAACACCAGACTATCTAAGCTACCCTCATGTCCACAAGTGAACTCTCCTGAGGAGTTTGAAGTGGTAGACTGTTCCAGGCTCCAGTGTGGACCAACAGAGGCTCCCTACTGCAGTGTAATCCTACTGCTACAAGTAATTTTCTGTTTAGACAATTGATGTATTGGAAAGACCATTGGAATCAGCAATCCTCCATTGAGTTCCAGTTCTCCCATTTATTGTATAACCTTGGGCATGCCGCTTTACTTCTGAGTCCCAGTTTTTCATTTACAAAGTGGAGAATGGGGTCATACATAATACTTGTTTTTCCATTCCATAGGTTGTTAACAGTCAGGTAACACATTTGATGATGATTTGTAAACTTAGAGTGTACTGGAATGAAGGGTTCTACTATCTATCACCATTAGAGTTTTGGAGTAAACCTTGCCTATTTTCTTGGATGCAATGGAAATGGCATAGGGCAAATCAGGACCAGAGTGGGTGCAGGGATTTTTTTTAATCTTCAGTCTTTTCTTTAAGTGTGGACATTCTTGAAGGACTGCAAAACAGGCAGTAGGAAAAATGTGTGCCAGTTTATTTCTTTAGTTGATTGAACAACCCATCTCATATATTTGCAAATAGTTTGCTTTAGGGGGTTGAACTGATGGATGCAACGCAAGATGAGATAGTAGTTAACATTGTCAGTGCTCCTTTCAGATTACCTTAGGTCCTTTGTCTCATACAATGACTGACTTTTCATTCCCCCACCTCTACTGCTTCCTTCCCAGTTTTGTGGGCTTTGACTTTTTGTAGCCGGCTAACTACTCTCTCTGGGGACTCTGCCTTTGGCCTATGGCGCTACATTGCCCACTTGTTACAGTCCGAAGGACCCACAGTTTACATTCCCACCCTTCCCACTCCCACTCTGTAGCCTGTAGTCAAAGACTAAGGACACTAAGTCCAGTTACTCTGTCTTAGGCAAACATAAACCCAAACCTGGTGCACAATTTGTACACTGAGCTGGATCAGGTGAAGGGTGGCATTTAACCTTAAATGGCTCTTTGCCTGACTTCTTCCCTTTCCTATCCTACTTCCCTGCTCCCTAACAGCTTGTCTCCTAGAAGCACTCCCCAAATAAATCCCTTGTATACGCTTCTGTGTCTCTGGGCAGGTATGCTTCCTGGGCACCAGTATGGGACAGTTACTCTTCAATTGATGAACTGAAGACATTTCTTTCTGCAGTATTCCTTCTGATACCAAACCACTTTGAAAATTCAGTTTACTTTAATAGTTTGTTTTTTATTTTATGTTATTTTTACGTGAAAGTAGTGAAACTAGAAACAAAGCTATGAATAAGTTGATAGACCTGGCCTAGAGCCCCATAAGATTATTTTCTTATAGTTATCTTGAAATTTTAACCTGATTTATTATAATTATGCAATGTTTTGATTTAAATCTGTAGTATTAATTTCTTTTGTTAATGCATGGCATATGCCAGACACTGTGATCACTGCTTTGCATATATAATCTTATTTATTATTGTTAGCAAATATACAAGGTTGATTTTATTACCGCAAATTTATAGATAAAGAAAGCAAGTCTCTGGAAGTTGAGTAACTTGTCCCAGATTGCACAGTACGGAGTTGAAGATTGAGGGGTTTTTTATAAATTTTTTTTTAAAGTTTATTTATGTTGTTGCTAGTTGCTAGTATTTCAAAAATATAGGATTTCTCCCTTCAGTTGTAGTCACCATAGTGCACCCACCACTAAAGCACCCATGACCCTCCACCATAGACCTTTGTGCCTCCCCCACTCTTTACCCCTCCCCCTCTGGGTGCCTCACTTATATAGTCAGCTTTCAAGCGTCGGCTTTAAAGATTATTGGTTGTAGAGATTGAGTTTGAAACCAGGATGGACCCCTAAGTCCACTTATTTGTCATCAAATATCATTACTTCAAAATGGACAGAGCAGCAAGTAACATTTCAATACAGTTTCTTTCATGTTGGAGTCAAGCAAAAATGTGTTCTTTTGAAGCATTCTTGATTTAGAGTGATTCATAAGCCCATGAAAACTTTTATACAATATATGGAACTTTTGCATGAAGAATCTTTTTCCTGAACAGTGGTTTGGAAAGGAGTGTTGTCTAATAGAAATGAGAGAACCCTTCATGAAAAGACTCCTGAACAGTGCCTAAATGAAGAAACAATTCTTTGAAAAATGATCATTTTGATATTTTAGGCCATTTAAAAATATTACATCAGCTCCCTTCGGACATTTGACTGATGAGATGGTAGGAAACCATAAGTCAAGAAAGATAGTCATTTGAATAACTAGATTCTTTGTGTCTCCAGCTATCTGCATAATGGATTAAAAAGTGCTTTTCTTTTGAGGGTGTTTTAAGAATTGTTAAGACACTGTTTTCATAGTTTCTAATCAGTCTCCATATCATTCCTTGGCCCCAGGAAGGCTATTGATAGAATTCAATCAGGCAGAGAAAGGGTCACGATACTTGCTCTGGGAGTTGTTTAAAAATTCTCAAAGGACATGTGGTCAACTCCACTTTTGTGTGATGACAGATGGGCCATATATTTCTCTAAAAAGTTAGACATTGGCTGTAGATGCTAAGTTACAGCAATGAAAACTGTAGAAGTTTATCAAGAGGAATGGTGTGTAACCTTACAGAATACATTGCAACTAAATAAAAACTGTGTCTCAGGAAATTCTGAAAAAAGAAACATCCATGTGCTGATGGAGGATAAGACTAAAGCAAAGCAAAGCAAGTTCAGAAACAGGCTGGCCCTGAAAGTCTGTTTAGCCTCTTGCCTGGGAGCTGGGTATATAAATGAAAGAGGCATGCTATCCAATGTGCTGAGAGCAAGAGAATTAAGAACATCTGAGTTTCTGTGCCAGAAGAAATGGCCTTCCCAAACCCACTCATTTCTATTGGGAAGTAGCTGCACAAATGTTTTACCATTCAATAAAAGTTCCCAAGCATGTGCTTGTTTCTGTTGTTTTTAATGTGCTGGTTGAATATAGTACCTGAAATAGCTTTTGTAGACTGGTATCTGATATGCGTGTGCTTTAAATGGAAGCAGTCATGAGACCAGGCTTGTGGTGTGGGTGTTTGTGAGAATAAGGATGTGAACACTGAGTCATTTAGAAAAATCCTGCATCCAGGCTAGCCAGAGAAACAATAGGGTGGTTAAAGTCAATGGAGGAGCCTAAAAATAGCAAGGAATGGAGGGCTAAACGGAAGGAGAAAGGAACTGGAGAGATGTATTGAAACATGGAATCATACTTCTGAAGAAAACCTCCAATTTCAAATGTTATATTTTTCATTTGAACTCAATTCTCAGGAACTTTGCAGACCTCTTTGTATTTCTGTAGTCTGTTTTTGACACTAAAGTCTGTTCTAAACTGTTAGCTTTCCATCTTCAAAATTTTATTTAAAATGGTTCAATTCAAGGTAGATCTTGCTCAGGGAGAGGCATATCCAAATTCATATGACAGATTTGAAATTATATTTATTTAAATAGACAGTCTATTTCCATGAGACTTCTCTGGACACTAGGGGAAAAAAAGAGTCCAAGTAGCAATCCTCATTAAAATATCTCTTCCTGTGTGTGCTAAGAATGTCAAATGGCCACTGCATTCTCCTCCAGGGAGTTTATAATCAAGCCCAGGACCCAGTTAGATGAAAAAAAAAAAAAAGCCTTTTTTTAGTCTTAACAAAGTCATATTCTTTCTTCTACCAATCCTTGCCCTCTGTAAAAAATAGAATAAAAATTTTAAACCTGTTTATAAAAAAATGTTTCCACCTATTATGCCGTAATAAAAAACAGGAGTTTTATTTAGTATGGAGGCCAAATAAAGCCATATTTTCACTCTGTCCTGCACACATGCATAAGAAACTCTAAGAAGCACAGACTTCTTTTTCTGATAATGATTTTTTTCTCAAAAATTAAATGTCTGCCAAATCCATACAATGCTCAATGCCTAGCACTGTTTCAGATGCTAGAATGCTTACTGTAGATATGAAATATATTGGACCTCAGTTTACAGTATAATAGAGAAGCATACAAACTTGAGGGTCAATAGGGAAACTTCTTGATAAAATTCACAGATGCAAATTTAAATACCTGTAGAGGCCAGAGAGGTAATAGAAAGGGTTGAATGTTAGCCCAGGTAAGGCATCTGGGATTGATGGGTACCTATGGTGAAACCAAAGACATTGACATGAGATATCTTAACAAAGTACTGGCCACAAAACATCAGATTTGGCAGATAAGGCTTGTGACTATAAGTTTGCCATGTCTGGCTCCGATAAATGGAATAAATAAATATCCCATGTGACTATATGAATGTACTGAGGAGAAATAAGGAAAGGTATTTAAAATAATGTTAGAAGCTTAGAGATTAAATGGTGTTTATCAGGGGAGGTTTTCTAGGAAAAATATTATTAGCTGTGGTCTAAAATAGGATGCATTTAAAAACCCAGAGACTGTAAGAGAGCTACATGTTCAATAGCTTGTTCAAACTGGTATTTCTCTTCTAAATATCCCTCTTTTTTTTTTTTTAAACTCCTTTAACAAGTTCATTGGCTCCTGGAAGCCAAGGAAAGGGAAAAAAGGGATGTTATAACAGAGCCTAGGAGACAAGACCTTCCCAACCAAGTAAACAGAGAGGCTGGTGGTGGAGTGGAATAAGATTTTTTTTTAGTTCTAATATACTTTACTAACTTTTTATGTAACACTATCCTAACATTCTTATTGGTTTATAATTAAACATAAGATTATCAGTTATCCACTCTTTTCTTCAGTATATGATGTTTCTCATGGTATTTTTTTCCTTGTCCACCTACTTCCATCGCAGATTTCAATTGTAAAGAGATTAAAAAGAAAAAAAAATCAAGTTATATTTATCTGCTTGTGGATACTCAACTTTCAGTTAATAGCCACTGTACATTTAAATATTTAAAATTCAGACTAGTTTCGCCACGTTTCCAGATGCTGCTCCTATAGCTCTGGCAGGCTTTTCTGAATGCAGTATAAAGGCTTTTACCCTAGCCTCTCTTTGGGTGAAGGAGTTCATAGCTCCCTCTGAGATAATAACTGAGTGTGGGTGCTCTGTCCTTTCGTTCTCTGCTCACCCTTCCCACCCTGCCCCAATCACAAATTATAAAGCCAGATTCAGCCCATGTTTGGGTTGGTACCTCACAGCATCTTCCCCGAGCTCCACTGCCCCTCTAACTAAAGGCATCTTTTCTTCATAATTTGACTGCCAGTGCATACCCTGAGTCCCCATCTATAACGCACTCCATTTTTAGAATCTTGTCCACTAGGTTATCAAAATCAGCACCACATTGAAATGCACATAAATTAAGCAGTGGAGTGCTTGTTCTTGAGTGACAATTCTCTGAAGAAGAATCACAAATATTTATTTCAGTGTCAGAGAAAAAATTTCTGAGAAACTTTTGTGAAGTTAGGATGTCACGTATTTAAAAGGGAAGAACTTTCCAGTATTTATCTCTCCAAGGTATATTTATTCTCCAATACATTAATGGGCACATTAGATTGATGTTGGGAAAAAGGTACCTTACTGAGGAAAAATCTTCATTTTCTGGTGCAATTATTTTCTGTGTCCATATTGTTTCAGGAAAAGTTCTTCACCAAAAGCTCTTCAGAGGCAAGTTCCAATGAAGCATTTAAAAACATATCTTGAAACAGCATTCTGAAGGAGAGATAAAAATGGTTCTGTTAAAGATATTAACTTTCCTTTAAAATCATTTTAGGTGTTGGTTAATGTCTGAATGCCTAAGACCTAAAATAAATTAGCAAAGATGTCTAGCTATGTAAGAACCTCAGTGCAAAGGTGCTTCCGATGCACCACATGGTTCCATTGTCCATTCAAGGCTTGAATTTCTTTTCTGATACCTTGATTGGTAAACCAGCTTCTGTTTGAAGTCTTTCATTGTTGAAGGAATTTACTGTCTCCGAATGAAATGTATTTCATTTTTTTTTTACCTTTAAAGTCATTCATAAATTCATCCTTAAAGTGAAAAAAATATACCTTTATATGGTTTCCAGTTACTATGGACTACACTAAGTAAGTTTGAATTTTCTTGTATATTTCATGTAATCGAAGATAACTATTCAACCCTCTAAATAGAATAATTAAATGCTATTTCCTTTTCTGTTTAATTTTTCTACTTCATTTATCATGTTACTACTACATAAGATGTGAGGCTGTTTTCTATGGTCAGATGGTAGTTTTTTCTAAACCCAGTGATGAAGCCTCAAGATCATTTTCTTAGAGTAGGAGTTTGGGAAAAAATCAAGTTAATAATAAATCTGATTCCTGGGCTTGTAAATCAACAATCATGAGAAGGGGCACAACAGACTGCTCAGGGTTACTTCAGGAAAGAGCACGATGATGACTGGCATGTAAACTTTCAGGTGAGGTTAATCTGGGAAGACTTCCTGAAAAAGGTGAGATGGACTTAGGCTTTGGAAGGCTGTGAGGTACATCGTTATAAAAAGCTCTAGGTCAAATGTTAAGAGTCACAAAGTAGTTGGCTGGCTTACTACCTGCTTAAGGCTGAGCCGGATAGATAAAATTCAAAGCAAATTCAGATAAGGCCAAAATACCTTTTAGTATTTGATAGCACATTTTGTGTGTCTACCAGGTTTTGAGAAATTTTCAGTAGTTTTAAATGTAATTGGTATTCTTATTCTGAGTGCACATGGATTTTTATCTTACAGTGAAACAAGTTACTTTAAGTTATTTGGCAACAAGTAATTTGGATTAAATTCTCAAAATAATTTCTTTGTGATAAAATTAAAAACACTTTTTAATCCTTCATGAATCATTAATCTTCATTGAATATTTTCTTCAACTTGCCATCAGTGTTTCCCCTTTGGGCTAAAACCAAGCATGGAAAATTTCACCTTACTAGACAGGCGTTTTTAGAAACTATAGCAGTGGTAAAGGGAGCTTAGATTTATATTTAACTTCAAATGCTTTTTGCCACAAATGATATAATGTGGGATACAGGGCAATCATTTTTTGGTATAATTGAGCTAGCTTGTTGGTCTGTTCAATTATTTATGAGCCACTTATAAATTTATTTAGGTGTTCACATACTCTGACCTTCACCTCCTAGACTTGAACATCTACAGATTTTTTTTCACCTTTTTTGGGTACATAAATAAGATGATTTCAAACTGTTAAAAAACATTACCGTGTTGCAAAACAATGTGTTATCTAAGGTTATTAGAATCTCAAAATCATAACAAAGTATAAATAAATGACAAATCTCAAATAAGTTCTATGTTGATATGAATTGGAACTGAATTAAGAGAGGGGTGGGGACAGTGTTAGGAAAATAAATTTTTTTTTATTTTAACATAATAGGAAAGTAAGGCTTTTATATCTTTTTAGTTTCCTCATGTAAGACAAAACATGGACAAAATAGGAAGTACCAGGAATTCAACATTTAGGTTGGGCTCCTGATTATTTATTTATTTATTTATTTAATTGTGTTTATATTTTTGTTTATTGATCATTTAGCATTGTATTGGACAAAGACTTGGATAATGAAGTAATATTTTGGAATAGAAGAGGGAAAATGTTAGAAAGCTAGATGGTAAAAAAAATTAAGAAGTGATAAAAGAAATGTGGTGAAAGTCTAGAATACCTATTATTGGATACAGGAGGCAGTGGGCAATAATAACTTGGATTGGGACTGCCTTTTTGTTATAGGTGTCCTGGAATTCTTTGGGAAGGTGCAGACAGAGGGAGGTCATGGAAGTCATAAGTACTTGGAATGAAATGGGGAACAATGCTAGTGGAGCAATTGCCACTTATAAGTGCTGGAAAGTGTGCCCTGAATCTGTCAGCAAGATTTCTGTCTGGGTTGAGCTGGATAAACAGCAGGGCAAGGAGATCAAACTTAACTTATTTTTACTCTGGGTCTTCATCGGCCCCCAGAGAAAGTGACAATCTCACTTACATTATTTTTTATTATGATTATTTTGGCCTTAATTCTGCTTAACTTACTCAATGCAAGTCCTCATATTGGGGTTTCCAGGCTTTATATGGGATTAACACCTTTTTATACCCTATAGTTTTTCCGAAGCTGCCTACAGCTATCATAGCATCAATTATAATTTGCTAATTTTGGAATTTTGGATCACATCACTTATGGGATTTCACTAGCTAAGTTATAGTATAGCTCTGATGATTTTAGATGAAGTCGTTTAGCACAACTTTGTGATTGCTAACTCCCTCTACACCTTTCTTTCCTGTACTCTGCCAAGTGTAAGCTCTCCTTAAGGAAACTTTAGAATAAAAAAGAACATAAAGTTAACCCATTGAGTGTCAAAATAATAGGGTATATCCTATATGACCTCTGAATAGTAACAGAATTATTTAAGTAAATCAAAGGTGAGGAATAAAATAACTACAGCAAAAACAACCACGATCATAACAAGGCAGGTTTTAGGGAGAGAAGAATTTTTTCTTAGATTATCACAGGAATTTAATATATTTATATGCATTATGAATCATGAAGGATCACCGTGTTTCACATTCCCTGAACTTATTTATGATTAAAATATTTTTTGGCAGAAGAACTAATAAATACAGTACCTATCATAGCAGATTTTGAGAAATGTTGACATATGTTAATTGATTAAAGTTTTTCTCCTCTAGAGAAGAGCCTTGCTCTTTAATGTAAGAAAATTCAGTACAAACTCCAGTTATAAAATAAATAAATCTGGGACATCACATACAGCATGGTGTCTGGAGGTAATAATAATGCTGTGTTACATATTTGAAAATTACTAAGATAATAGATCCTAAAAGATCCTAATAGATTATTGCAAAAAAACTGGTAATTATCAATAAATGCAGTGATGGATGCTAATGATTGTGGTGATCATTTCACAGCACAGTTGACTTTTAGTAAGACAACAGCAAGGCTATGGAGCAAGCTAAAATGCATTTATTTGGGAACAACAGAGAATTGCAATTCAGAATACACAGATTTAGGCAGAAGCCTACATGTCTCTAGGAGGGACCCAGGTCAAGGGGATAAATAAGAGGGATAAGTTGAGGTAACAGAGACTGAGGTCGTGGATGAGGTCATAGCCAGGTGCAGAGGACCCAAAGCAAAAGTAGGTGAAAGTCCTCTTGATCAATCCTTTCAGTCTATTGTCATTCTTTCTGGCTTCTTGGAATGTGGGTGGTCTGTCCCTGTCCAAGGGTCAGCTCCAGTTAAAAGAGGACAGTATGGTGGCTTTTTCTGCAGTGGCTTTTTCTAGCCCTATTTTAATATGGCGCTAGTGATGTCATTTTTTACAATATATATACATATCAAATCATTATGTCATATAACTGAAACTATTATGTTATATGCAGTTACACCTCTGTCTCTATATAGGTGTGAATATAGATCTTTCAATCTCTATTGGTCTATCTATGAAAGAAAATGCAATGCAGGACTAGTTATCATAACTAGTTATCATAACACAAGTGGTTGAAGCTATGAATGACTGGTGTTTTATTTCCTGTTCTAAGGCCTGACAGGGCCAAGAGCTCTTGGGGGAAATTCTAGTGACTCTAGCTCTGGAGATGTATTTTATGTCACCTGCGGGACTCTCCTGAATGTCTTTTTCAAACTTCGAAGCAGTGTAATTTGTCTCAGACATTTCAACCAAAGTCAAATTTTTAAAAGCTAGTTCATCTAAGAATCAATTTACTCAAGGACAAATTTTCTAAATCTGCCAAATTCAAAATATTTGTTTTTAATAATTATAAGAAACATTCATGTAGAAGGAAGTCCTTTATGAACGTTTTCTTTTTTTTTTAGAGTTCAAATAAGTTCTAGTTGATATGTTTTCCCCACTGTGTTTACATAATCTGTCTCAGGGTCAGCTTCCTGCTCTTCCCTTGGCAGAGCAAGGACACAGTAAAGACTGTGCTGGGAAAGGGAGTTGAGACCCCAGACACAGCACAGCTTGAGCTGCCTGTTCCTGGGGGACTAGGGGAATTGAAGGGCACAATCAGGGACACTGATCCTCTGAGAGAGGAGGAGACTGAGGGTCACAGAGGGGGAGAAGAAGTTCAAAGAAAGTGGGAGGTGAAGGACAGAGAGAAAAGAATGAGGAGTAAAGAAGAGGAGTTAGAGAAAAGAGGAGAGTTTTAAAGTCTCCAGAATCTGGTCTTTCCATGTATTTCTTAGACTCTGCCAATTTGGCCAATATGAGTTTCTATGAGCTGTAAAAATGTTTGCTTTAATAATGTAGTAAATTAGTGAATTGGTATATTTGATGGTTAGACCATGCGTGACTACTTTTGTCAATTGACTTTTGATTACCTGGAACCTGAGGCTCATGAGTCCTATTATTAATTGCTAAATGTCAATATTTTGTTCATGGTATATTCCCACTGCCTTGCACAAGGTTATACACACAGAGGAAAAGCAGCAAATACTTGGAGGCATGACGTGGCTATTGTTTTCATGATAGGTGTAATTGTATCGGTAATTGTTATTGTCACGGTTCTTATTAATTTGGGGGCAGTTATGCTATTAGAATTAGGATTAATCTTTTGTGTTGTTCTGATCATACCTAAACTTCAATTCACAATCAGTTTTAGTTATGTATCTGTAGTGCTGTATAATTGAATACCCATACAACAGTTGGAAACATACTTATCTACAAGAGGACTATTTATACCAGTGATTCTGGGGCAAGCTTTTCAGATTTTAATTACACCCAAGGGAAACAGTTTTTCTCAGCAATACAGCAAACTTTTGATGCCTCTGGAGTTCATTACAATAGCTATACTCTTTGTCACACCTTACTTCTTAATTTTTGCTTTTCAAAGCTTCTTTGTGGCTGCATTTCTTGGTAGTAACAGAAAACACAAAGGGGCTGCCGTAATTGTAAACCTAGTACCTCGTGTGGATGGAATACCGAAAACTATGTGTGGGGAATATTTCATGTTTTTTTTTTTTAACTCAAAATATGTTTGTATTTTTAGTCTAGATTTTACTCATGAAAAACAGACTCGAAAATAACTGCCTGCAGCTACATAGATCTCAGTAATTAACCTCCCCACCCCCCTTCTTACCCTCTCCAGCTTCCTCTACTGGCATGCAATAAATGTTGATTCTAGAATAACTAGAAAATACAGGTAAGCACAAAGGAAAAAAATCACTAAAGATAACAATGGTTAGATTTTTCTGCTAATAATATTTGATAATATGACATAAACCACATATATCTTTATGTTAATTTTTAACACTCTACAAGTTGTTATTCATAAGCTTTGTTTTCACTCAACAATATATTATGAATAACTTTGCATGTTGACACATTGCTACTTAAATTTGCATACTTGGATTTGTTTTTTACAGCATTTATTTTTTTCTTAGTAATTTGAAAAACTTTTTACTTGTAAGGAGTTAATTTTTTTTTTTTTTTTTTTTTTATACATACAAGCTGGGGTATAGGCCAGAGGCGTGAGGCGGCGAGAGGGTTCACCAGAGACAGAGCGGGTAGCAGAACAGGCAGATCAGAAATACACTGCTGAGGGGAGCAGCGGGCGAGGCAGGAGAGGTCTGCCGCACCATGTGGGATTCTCCCCGGCCGGGCGTCGAACTCGCGTCGCCGCTGCCAACAGCTCC
>PVIJ01024777.1:0-11562 GCA_004024925.1 Scalopus aquaticus
TAAGCCAGAAAGAAAGAGAAAAATATCGAATGGTTTCACTTATAACAGGACTATAGGGAGGCCGGGTGGGAGAGAGACAATCAGTGGGGTGGGGGGGAGGAGGGAGGCGGAGGGAGGGAAGGAAGAGGGCACGAAATGGAATAGAAAAGAACACAAGGGACCATGGAGATGGATCACGGGTGAATTGGTGGTGGGCTACCCAAGGGGAATACAAAATGTAAAAGACATAAATAACAATAAAAATATATATTTAAAAAAAAAAGAATTTGGGGCCTTCCTAGTGACCTAGGGGTTGAGTCTCAGTGTTGTCACTGCTAAGGCCTGAGTTTGATCCCCGGCCAGGGAGCTGACCCACATGGCGCAGCAGATCTCTCCTGTCTCACCTGCTGCTCACCTCAGCAGTGGATTCCAGTCAATCAGCCTTCTCTGCTCCCCACTCTGCCTCTGGGGAATCCTCTAACCTCCGGGTACTTCTGCAGGGAAGTAGAAGAACCCCAGTTCTTCTACTAAAAAATAAATATTTTGGAAAAAAAAAGAAGATTCAGAGAAGACACAATTCGAAGTATAGCAGTAATGAAGACTTAGTTTAAGAATTCAAGCAATAGAGAGAAAAAATTAATCATCTCCTCCCTCAATCCAATCCTATTACTGTTTTAACCAATTTTAATATTTTGAAATCTATCCTTTATAATTCTTCCTATGCTTGTATGCATGCACGCACCCACACACAGCATATTATATAGTCTTATAGTTAGACATTGACACAGCTTTTTTCTTGTCATAAAAAATCAATCATACTAACACATTATTTAGCCCTTTGCTTTTTCCACTCCACAGTATATTTGGGTATATTTTTATATTGATATGTATAGACCTATGAGTATATTTACATAGTCCATAGTGTAAACCAATCATGAACTTCAATGCTTGCTACTGGTGGATATTTGAGGTGTTTCCATGGTTGGGGATATTCATTTTTGAGTGCAACAATATGCAGTTTCACTTATTTTCTTCCATAAAACTAATACATTTATTTATGTAAGTTAGATTCTAGAAGTGGCATTTCTAGATCAAAAATGTGTACATTTACATTTAATATTCCCATATGTATTTCAAAAATGTTTTAACATTAAGTCATTCCATTACCAGGGATAGAAAAACTATTAAATGATTCTAGTGCCTACGGAGAATCAATTTTCTCCACATTTGGCTTTTGCCAAAATGTATTTGACCAATTGTAAACCTTTGCTGGGAAATGGTATTTCTTTAATATGCTATATCCCTGATATACCAGTGAGGGATAGTTTCTTTTCAGATATTTATTGGTTAATTGTATCCCTCTTCTAAGAATTGCTAAATCATCTTGTGTACCAATTTTGCCTTTTTATTTCTTATCTCTTATCTGTTTGTAGGAGTGGTTGTGTTAATATATAATGGACATTAAGACCTGGTCATATAGGCTTCAAATATTCTTTCCCAGTCTATCATTTATCTTTTAACTTCAAGTGATGCTGTTGGCCATTCAAAAATTGTAGGATTTTATATAGTCAATTCTCTTCATTTTCTTTATGATTTTTGGTTTTTTCCACTTTGCTCATGAAAGTTACAGCCCTGCATTCAAGGTTATTTATAATCTTCTTCATTCTATTCTGGTATGTTTTATTTTTACATATTTGCATTTAGGTCTTTTACATAGCTGGACTTCCTCCTTATATTTGTTCTAAGTAATAAGCCTATTTCTTTATCCAGGTGAAGAGTCCATTATTTTGACATTGTTTATAAGATAATTCTTCCTTTCCCACTAAACTGAAATGTCAGCCCCATCAGACTAAGTTCTCATCATAAAGATCACTTGAGTCAGTTTCTGTGCAGTTTATTCTGCTGCATTGATCGATTTGTTCATTCCAGAGCCAGGACCCAAATTATTTCAACTGTAGTAGCAAAGAGGAAGCTTAATGGCAAGTCTCCATTCACAATTTGTTTCTTTCACAATTTTCTTGATGATATGTGTACATTTTTTCTTCCATATTAACTTTAAAATTGTTTAACCGTTATAAAAATAATGGCCACTGAGCAGTATTCCATTGTGTACCACAAGATGTGTACCACATTTTGATCCACTCATTTGTTTGGGGGCATTTGGGTAAGATAAGACTTTCAGGCTGATCTGAGGCATCCAGCAGCGGGGGAGGAGGGAGAGGGGTCAGAACAGCGGAGGGAAGAGCACCAGGGGCTGGGGTGATGGTTCACAGGGGCTGTGGTAGTGGGAGAATTATGGGGACTACACCGGAGGGAGAAATCAAATACTGTCTAAAAATGAACAAGGATGTAAGAAAATAAATAAATTTAATAAATTTTTAAAAACCGAACAATGTGACTCTGATGGAAGTTGTTTTAAATCCCCATACATATTTGGGGAGATTAAGATTGTCCCTGTGCTGGATCCCACACGTCAATCCTGTGAGTTTCATGAGGGAGCAGGAACTCACAAAGGTCCTGTAACTTCCTCAAAGCCACATAGCTCGCAAAGGCGGACATGGCCTTTAATATCTCTCCAGCACAAATTCCACATTAATCACCCTCTTTGTCCATATCAGAGAAGGAAAGTGATAAATTAACGATCAGATTCTATTGACCAAACTACACACAGTTTAGCCATTTACAAGGCTCAGACACAGCTGAACTCTACCAGCGCAGCACCGACTTATGAGCCAATCGTTAATTTTTTCCTAATGAACTGTTTCTCATTCTTCAAAAGATCTAGGTTGAATAAAAATGAGAATAAACTTCCACTGAATAAGAACCTAGAAGCTTCCTGGCTCAGACATATCCTTACTGAGATGACATTCTGTCCTTATGCCTTTATTTTTGGTTTACAACTTCACTTGTCGATTGCTGACCTTTTAACAACTAACTGGCAAACTCAACTGAAATAAATTAATTTATTTATTTGAAGAACTGGGGTGTAGGCCAGTGGTGCGGGAGTGAGAAGACTCACCAAGAATAGTGGGGGGCAGAACAGGAGGATCTACTGAAATCCACTGCTGAGAGGAGCAGCCAGGGAGACAGGAGAGGTCTGCTGCGCCATGTGGGTCAGCTCCCTGGCTGGGGCAACCGCGACAGAGCTGAGACTTAACCTCCCCCCTCCCCCTTCTACATCCTCCCCCTGCATGCCCAAAGAGGGAGCCAGGTCCCAGTGACCATCTCTGTTGCTCAAAAATAAATCCCTTTTCAGAATACCTCCAAAAATGAAACAAAAGAACAATAAAGAGGTCAGTTTCAAGGAAGAAGCCAAGCCCTAAGGTGGAAATTAATTCACAAGAGATGGACTCATCAGGCAACAGATAGGAAGACAGAATAGGACTAATCCAGCCAAATAAGGAATTTACCAAAACAGTTACCTGAGCATTCACGGCTCTCAAGCACTGGTTATGTGCAAAGTCCTGGTTAAAGTTTTTTTTTTTTTTAAGATTTACTTATTTATGCATACAAGAGCTGGGTCATAGGCCAGTGGTGTGCAAGTGGTGAGAGGATTTGCCAGAGATAGGGCGGGGAGCAGAACAGGCAGACCAACTGAAATTCATGGCTGAGGGGAGCAACAGGGCAAGGCAGGAGAGGTCTGCTGTGCCATGTGGGAAGCTCCCTGGCCTGGATCGATCTCATGCTGCAGTGGCCGTGGGTTGTTTTACATACTGAGACTTCACCGCTTGCACCACCAGGGAGGCCCTAAGTCACGTTTTTAAAAATCATTCAGGAGCCTCTCTGGTGGCACAGGGGTTAAATTCTCAGAGCTATCAAGCTATTGCCAGCCACTGTTGCCCTGAGTTCAATCCGCCAGGGAGCTGATCCAATGCTCCTCTCAGCAGTGGATTTCAGCCACTCCACCTGTTCTGCTCCACACTCTATCTCTGGTGACTCCTCTCACCCCCACCCTCTGGTCCACACCCCACTTCTTGCATGCATAAATAAAACTTTAAAAATCATACAGTTGAACAGACTTGTAACCAGTCTGAGTCCAAAGTCCGGTGGAGGTCGTGCCCCCTGGAGGGGGTTTGCTGATGAGAATGAATAGCCCCAGGGAAGATGCTAAGTTTGCAGTTTGTGGTGGAGAGTCTGATGAGAAATAAAAGGGACTGAAGGAGAAGGGGAAGTAGAATCGTCATGATGTAGGGATAGAGGAATCAGCGGCAAAAAATGCAGATGCCAAGATTGAGAGTTTGGAAATCAGACACCAGAAGTTTTTGAGCCACCGGGATATAGAATTTCGGATTGAGTGTTTTTGGAATCTTTAGTGACTTTGGGACCAGCGACTTTGGAAGCTTTGCAAGGAGCTGAGCGACGGAAACTGCTCCCAGTTTTGTCTTTACTGCAGCTGAAGGAAGAAGGCAGAGGCCCGGAGCAGGCGCCTTCCAAAAATGTGTTGAGTAGAGTCTGTTGGGCCATCTGGCCACTGTAGTTGCTGTTTGCAGTGTTGTTGGCCTGGTGCTGTGCTGGGGCACCATGGCAGTTCCAGGAGCATTTCCAGCTGCGTCCTGTGTCGACTTCGTGAGTTGGAACCTAACCTACACTTTGGCTGTTGCGAGTCTGCAGAAGAAGGAAGACGCCATTTTGGAAACATGGCCTATTGTTTGGAAGAGGAGCTCCACCTCAGCAGTGGCGGAAAGACGCCACCTTTGTTACTTTTTTGGGACTTAATGGACTGGACAGTGCTTTAAGTAAGGTAAACAGCCATATGTTGACTTCAGTAATTCTTTGCTTTTCCCTGTTTGTTAAATAAATCCCACTGTTATTGTTCCCTAAGCCTGAGTAGTGTTGCAAATGTGCGCGCGGGTGCAAAACCAATGTAGTGACTGGTAAGCAATTGGGGCACTGCCTTTGACAAATTTAAAAGGCCTCATTTTCCCTCTATCAGACTGACATTAGACACACATCACCTGGACTTCCAATGCTTTCTCATGTCTCAACCCCCATTTGTTCTTGACAAAATAAATTTAGATTTCTTTTCCTCCTTAAATCAAAGTGGTGATTTTAAGCAAAAGTTTTCTATTCATTCTGCTTGTGTGTTATCCATGTTTCTTTAAACTGTTGGATCAAAGGCATGCTTATAATATTTCCTCAAAAGTAATCAGTGGGCATGGCATAAATTGATAAGCGAATAGTTTTCATTATAAAGAGATATTATGGCAAATTAGTATTCCAGAAGGTAGGATGAAATCTCAGTCAAATATTCATTAGCTTATTAAGAAGATTGGCATCTATCCTAAATTTACCATATGTGGGTAAAATAGAATTGCTTAAAACATTTTCAAATAAAAAAGAAGCTATTTTTTTTGGCATGTCAATCATGTTAAAAGACAGGTTATTTTAAATGATAGCACAAAATGTCTATTATTTAAGAGTTTAAAAGATATATCTCAATCCCCACTAAACAACAATATAATACAGCCAGGTGTCTAAAGTAATTATATGCTATTGGCAATAGACATATGCATCCACTAAACAAACAAACAAACAAACATAAAAAAACCCATCACCCTCATAGGAATGGAATATTGTGAAAACGGTGCTGGGTAGAAGGTATAGGCTCTATACTAGGTTGTGTTCCCTCTGCTGGGGATATTACACATATTTGGATAAAAATGCAAATGAGATGAGGCGCAATAAAGGCTTAAGAACTGCAAAAACTTAACAAATGCAAAGCATTCTGTTAGCATACAAAAGTGTTCTAAGCTGTGGTGTGCCTAACTAAAAAAATACTTTAAAACCAACATTAAATTTTATTTTGAATAGAAAACTCACTATTGGAAAATTTTTGCAAGGTTTTTGGTAATTCATCTCTAAAGCAGTTTGTTTTGTGAATTCAACTGATTCGGTTTTCTTACAATGAGGTACCTACATGATAGTTTCACCTAATTGACTGAAAACTCTGAACTCAAAGATCCCTTAGATGCTGCCTTTGGTAGGACTTTCAGCTCAAGTCCACCTTGTTCTGGACACAGAAAGCAAAGTCAGTGCTGCCACCTACAGGAAAATGCAGGTTCCAGTATCTCCACCTAAACCAGAGGTCTCCATTTTCTCTCCTTAGAACTCTTGTTCCATAGACTAAGGCATAGTGTAGGTAACAGAAAAAAGTGGAAAAGAGCCTCTTGATGAATAAAACTTACATTTAAAACTCAACAAAATTACATCCTATAACAGAAAAAAAGAGCCATCCTGGAATAATGGACTCAAAGGCAAATTCTGGGGGTGAGGGAGGTTCAATAGAGGTATCACTAGTTGTGACTGACCTCTTAGATATTTAATAAGGAGTCTCCATGAAAATATCTTGTTCCCTACTCTATGCCTACAATACCAAGGGGAAAACCCCCAAGAAAATACTAGCATGCATTTAAAAGAATTTGGTTGGCATAATGCAACTTCAGGACTGGTATAAGAGTATAATTTGAACTCTGCTTGCTCCAAAGTTTTGTTTTTATTGAAACAATAAATTTTCTTGTCATCAAAGCATCAATCAAAATGACTGGGAAAAGTGAACTACTAACATTATTAAAAAGTATGATGGTAACATTTTTCTTAAAACGAAGAGATTCTTATAATCATGAATTTTAATTATATATATATTACTTGTGATTTAAAATTTGGACACGATTAAGTGACATATATTTATATAAGGCTTTTATAGCTCTCATATTCATAGACTCCCATGGACCTTTGTCTGGAAGCATCTTTCTGAGCCTTAGAGAAAATCAGAAAATGTTCTTTCTGTAATCATGCCATGAGAAGAATGTTGTGGGGTGTTATTAAGCCGCCATCTCCTCCCATCCATTTTTTTAAACTGCTCAAGCCTTCTGATTTCTAATAGTTCAAAATTACAAAAGACCAAATTCCTTACTCAGTTACACCCACATAATTCTGGCTTTTTTAAATTGTATAAAATATATCTGAAGCCTCATTTATTCCAAATGAATATGATATATTTTTATTTCATTCCCAATTAATATTTTTGGATGTTAAAGAAATTTTTAGAATTTTTTTCAAGATTTATTTATTTATGCATACAAGAGCTGGGGTGTAGGCCAGAGGTGTGTGGGGAAGGGTGAGAGGATTCCCCAGAGACAGAGTGAGGAACAGAGCAGGCAGATTGACTGAAATCCACTGCTGAGGGGAGCAGAGGGAGAGGCAGGAGAGGTCTGCCGCCCAATGTGAGAAGTTCCCTGGCCAGGGATCCAACTGGTGCTGCAGTGGCTGCAGATAACTTAATGTGCTGAGATTTAACTCCTTGCGCCACCAGGGAGGCCCCAATTTTTAGAATTTTGATGAAAATCATCAGCGGACTAGAAAATCAATTTTAGACTAAAATACAATACCAAAATTGATTTTCTAATTCCTGTGTTTTTAATTCTTCACTTTCAACAATCTATTAAGCCCTTACTGCGGACACTTCTGAAGTAGTACTGGGTGTGCCAAAATGAGCAAGATACAATCTTCTGGATTCTAAACTAAGAATTAATAAAGGAATACTTTTTTCTCTCACCTAAGAATAGATTTACTTGGATATATTCCATAGAATTCACAGGATTAAAATGAGTGGCTCTAATAGTAACTGCTGGTGAACCTGATTATTTCCCTGACTTTCTTCATCCCTTGCAGAGACCAGTTCTGTATCTCATTATTGAGTACCGTGACTTTGTCCCTCAATCAAATTACATTATTTAGACTACACTATGCTGAGTGTGTGATTCTTTAAAAGTGAAAATGACATGATTTAACAATTTTTTGTTCTTCTTTCTTATTTATATTTATTTATATATCTTTTACATATAATATTTATTTATATATATTTTATATTATTGTTCATTTTTGTACAATGCTTGATTTCTCCTCTCAGGTGTAGTCCCAGTAAAATTCCCACCACCAGTGCACCCATGCACCATCACCATAGTCCCTTGTGCTCTTCCCTCCCTTGTTTTTATCACTCTCCCTTCCCCTCCCCTGCAGAGTATCTCTGATTTATAGTTGCCTGTTAATTTTGTTTTGTTATTTTTTTTCCTGATTCCTTATTTGGTTCCCCTACATGTCTCCTATGAGGGAAACCATCTGATATTTTTCTTTTTCCTTCTGCTTATTTCACTGAGCATCATCCTTTCCAGCTCCATCCAGGTTGCTGCGAATGGCATGAGATTATCTTTTTGATTGCTGAGTAGTATTCCATTGTGTATATAGACCACATCAAAAACACTTAAAAAAGTTAAGAGAAATTTAGTATGTAACAATTCTTAAAAGGCCAGATAACAGATGAGTTAAAAATTCTTCCATCTCCCTCTTCTCAGCAGATTTGTGTCTACACACTGTGATGAGCTGTGCCAGTCGGTGGCTTGAGCTGTGGGCCTCCTGATTCTCATGTTTCCTCTGCTTTTCACCAAAGCCTCTTAGCTATGGTCCTTGCTTCCAGACTCACCTGCAAGTCAATCCAGTCTCTATACACCCACCTTATATCTGTGTAAATCCTTCAATATTGACTTAGAGCCATCCATGCGTAATAAACTCCTTGGGATGGAATTTAAGGAACTTCATAATGTGGGGCTTCATTACAGCTAACTGACTTATTGCAGTCTGAAACATCTGCTTGTCTTTCCTCTCCTGAGCTTTGCATATTTTATTTTTTAAAGATTCATTTATTTATGCATACAGGAGCTGGGGTGCTGGGCAGGGGTGTGGGGGATGAGAGGATTCACCAGAGACAGAGTGGGGAGCAGAACAGGCAGACTGACCAAAACACATTGCTGAGGGGGGCAGTGGGCAAGACAGGAGAGGTCTGCTGTGCCCACAGGGGAGTGAAGCTGTGCTGCACCGGCTGCTGACAACTTCACTGCTCTGAGACTTAACCCCTTGCGCCATGAGGGAGGGAGGCCCCGCCTTTGCATATTTTAACCCCTCTACCTGGGATTCCATTCTTGCCTTCTGGTCCCTTACTCTGGCTAACTTTCACGTAACATTCAATATTCTGCTTTCTTCTCTTCTTTCCCAAAATCTTCCCTGAACCACAGAAGGGTCAAATGGCTATTACAAAACCCAGTGCTCTCTCTATCCTCTCCTAGTGCGTATCATTTTTTTGTGCTTACCTGTTTTATTATCCACTTCCCTAATTATAAAACCAGGGAGTCATTCTTATTCATCTTTGAATCTTCAATCCATGACATTAGTAATTACTCAATAAAAATCCCAAATAAAGAATTGAGCAAGAGGCTCCAATCGACAAAATTGAGCATTCTCAGGGGTGGATAATTCAGAGGAAAACATTCTCTTGCTATAAATGGTACAAGTGCAAATCTGTATAAGGTGAATATGTAAGACATTTTCTAGTGACTAAGAATTAAGAATCAACTGGCATCTGATTTTTAAATTGTTCATGACTAGGGCAGTACAAAATGCTTGAGAAGGGGAGGGGAGTTGAATGCAGATTGAGGAGCCATAAACCATGTTTATTTGTCCCTATGGAATGCAAATTGAAAGTTAATTAACAGGCAACAGCCAGTTGGTTAATCACCTCTCAGCCTTCTTCAAATGGCCAACCGTCTTTCCCAGTGTGCCACCACTGTAGCACAACTTGACATATAAGTGTCCAAAATTGCATTTATTATTCATATAATAAAAGATATGTCACTATGGGATAAGTCAGGACTCAGACCCAGTCATAAAAGTAGGCCTGTTCACATGTATTCTCCAGCTGCCACTGATAACCACATTTTCTTCATCACCCAGATATATATACTCTTAGACTAGATAGTTCTTCCCTATACAGTGAATCTAGGATTCCATTCTTGTTCTCAGTATTCTGTCTTTTTTTGTTTGTTTTTTTTTTTGTCTGTCTTTTTGTTTTTAAGATTTATTTTTTATTTATACATACAAGCTGGGGTACAGGCCAGAGGCGTGGGGCGGCGAGAGGGTTCACCAGAGACAGAGCGGGTAGCAGAACAGGCAGATCAGAAATACACTGCTGAGGGGAGCAGCGGGTGAGGCAGGAGAGGTTTGCCGCGCCATGTGGGATTCTCCCTGGCCGGTGTCGAACTCGCGTCGCGCCTGCCGAGAGCTCCACAGTGCAGCGCTTAACCGCTGCGCCACCAGGAAGGCCCTGTTCTGTCTTCTTCATCTATGTGCTTCATTCCTTAGTGTAACTTCAGCACTTTAAAATGAAATCAAGGGGGCCTCCCTGGTGGCCTAGGGGTTGAGTCTCAGTGCTACCACTGCCATGGCCAGAGTGCAACAATAAAACATACAGATGAAAACATAGACAATACATTTTATGGCATCAATGATAAAGATGTTTTTGGAGATTCAACAAGTAAAATAAAAGCAAAAATAAACAAGTGGGGGGCCTCCTTGGTGGCGCAAAGGGTTAAGTCTCAGCACTACGAAGCTATCCACAGGCACTGCAGCACAAGTTCTACTCCCAGCCAGGGAGCTTCCCACATGGCACAGCAGACTTCTCCTGCCTTGCCCCTTGCTCCCCTCAGCAGTGAACTTCAGTAGATCCTCCTGTTCTGCTCCCTACTCTGTCTCTGATGAATCCTCTCACCACCACCCCACCTCTGGCCTACACACCAGCTCTTGTAAGCATAAATAAATAAATCTTTAAAAGTAAATAAATAAACAAGTGGAACTCCCTCAAAATTGAACTCTCTTACATTAATAAAATCTTTTAATCTACTTATATCTTCTTTCTACATGATGGACTACTGGAAAGAGATATAAGTAGATTAAAAAGACCTCCTACCAAATGAATGATAAGTAATATTAACACATTACACAATTGACAGGGGGTTAATAGCCAAGATATATAGAAAGTTATACAATTCAACAATAACAACCCATCAACAAATGGGCAGCAGATCTGAACAGACAATTCACTAAACAGGAAATTCAGAAGGCCAATAAAGGCATGTAAAAATGTTCATCATCGTATATGGCTTTTATTATGTTGAGGTATGTTCCTTCTATCCCAAGGATTTCAAGGGCTTTTATCATGAATAGGTGTTGTACTTTATCAAATGCTTTCTCAGCATCTATTGATATGATCATATGGTCTTTATTTTTCTTTTTGTTGATGTGTTGGATTACATTGATTGATTTTCGGATGTTGAACCATCCTTGTGCCCCTGGGATAAATCCCACTTGGTCGTGGTGTATTATTTTATGGATGCATTGTTGGATCCTATTGGCCAGGATTTTATTAAATATTTTTGTGTCAGTATTCATTAGGGAGATTGGTCTGTAGTTTTCTTTGTTTGTGTTGTCTTTGTCTGGTTTCGGTATTAGAGTAATATTTGCTTCATAGAATGTGTTTGGTAGTACTCCTTCCTTCGCGATTTTTTGAAAGAGTTTGTGTAATATAGGGACTATTTCGTTTTTGAATGTTTGGTAGAATTCATTTGTGAAACCGTCTGGTCCTGGGCTTTTGTTTTTGGGGAGGTTTTTAATTACTGTTTCAATTTCACTACTTGTGATTGGTCTGTTTAGGTGTTCTATATCTTCTTTGTCTAGTTTTGGGTGATTGTATAGTTT
>PVIJ01024778.1:0-11723 GCA_004024925.1 Scalopus aquaticus
AGTTCTATATTTTGAAGTGCATCAAACTCCGCTTGAGAAGCTGAGATGCAAAAGCCTCCACCCTGAGATTCTGATTCAGTTGGTATGATGCAGAAATGGGAAATCTCTGTTTTTAAAAAGCATCCTAGCTTCCATACGACCCAGCAATCCCACTTTTGGGAATTTACCCAAAGGACACAAAAACACTAATCCGAAAGGATACATGCACCCGTTATGTTCATTGCGGCACTGTTCACAATAGCAAAGGTATGGAAGCAACCCAGATGTCCAAAAATAGATGATTGGATCAAGAAGATGTGTTACATATACACAATGGAATACTATTCATCATGGAAAGAAGATAAACGCATGCAATTTGCAGTGACATGGATGAGGGGATAATACTCATTAGAGGGGATCATACTCAGTGAAATAAGCCAGAAAGAAAGAGAAAAATATCGAATGGTTTCACTTATAACAGGACTATAAGGAAACCAAATTGGACAGAGACAATCAGAAGGGGTGGGGAGGCAGAGGGAGGGAAGGAAAAGGGCACAAAATGGAATAGAAAAGAACACAAGGTACCATGGAGATGGATCACGGGTGAATTGGTGATGGGCTACCCTAGGGGAATGCAAAATATAAAAGACATAAATAACAATAAAAATATATATTTAAAAAAAGCATCCTACATTTTGTGAAATGTCCATAGGAAGTTCTACTGAAGTGTATGTCTATAAAAATATGACAAGAAATTAGCTGAACATTCTCATCCCATTCTCAATCCCAGCAGCAGAATACATTAGGGAGGAATAAGACCAGAAGAAAATGAACATTTATCAAGGTCAAGCCATAGGCATCATACTAATATATACTACTTTATAGTCCTTATGATAAGTCTAACAAATAAATATTGAAGTACTTCATACTAGGCAAAGGAGAGTCGGAGTGATTAAGAGAAAAATATATTAGTCATTGCAGTAGTCAAAACTTTATTAAGCATTTTAAGTGTAAAATAAAATGCCAAGAATTTTATATTTAACTCATTTAACTCAGCCTATGATTCTGCCAGCGTTTTACTGATAAGGAGACTGATATTCTGAAATTTTAAAATAACTTGCCCAATATCATGCAGCTAATAAGAGGTTGATAGTAGTACTCAAACCCAAGGTCTTTAATTCTAATGTCTGTGTCTTCAGCTAGTGAATAAATGGTAGAGCCATGAATTGAATATGTGTATAGCAAAAAAAAAAATGCTAAGCGTGAAGTATACTTTTTGTTTAGTGAATTGAAAATCCATTAGCAAAATATCTCAGAGCTATAGCTCTTCTTCCTGTTTAATAAATGGCACATGATAAAAGCAACAATCATATTAGGTAAGTAAAGCAGATTTTTAAGATGTCTTTTTGGACCTGTTTAATACAAAAGAAGAATGAAACACAAATTCTGTTCTGCAAAAGGTTAGAAATAATCAGGTTGGTTTCCCCAGGAAATAAAAGTTCAAGGAATGAAGAAGTTGAAAGAGACTTACAATAAGACTAAAACAGATATAAGCATGGCAGTTTAGCTTCATTATTTAAAAAGATATCTAAGCAGGGTGGAAAAAAAGGGCTTCTAAAAAGCTACTGCATGCAGGTTTCAAATGGAAAGAGGGGAAGTAAAAAAATAACATCAGGGCAAAGGAACAGTTCTAAAGATGAAACAAATGGAGACAAACATTATTGAAATTATCCTTCAACCAGATCATAGAAACCTGCTTTTTATTTTTATTTATTTATTTAAAGAAATCAAACTATGAGATAGCATAGAATATTATGCAATTTGGGGACAGAAATGTAAAATAACTTAAAATTCCAATATGGATTAGCATGACAAAGCAAACCCTCAAAGCAAATGTTATACCATACACTGAAACACAGTCAATTTATGTCAGGAAAAAAAGCATCAATTTTAATACCATTTTTAGATACATGACCTTTAAAATACTAGTATTTCCTGAGTGTCCTGAATCTTTTGATTGCCATGATTAAATGTGAACATTTAGTTAAATAGGTTTAAGGGTATCTGTAGTTGATTTCATTACATTGCTGTGACAAGAGACAGAATTTATTAATGAAATATAAACCAAAAGAATAATCATGATTTACACTCCTCTTTAATCCTAAGGACAATACTTCCTGTTTTCATTAATGACAACTTCAATAACATATTTTGTCTCATTTTAGGCAGTGGCCAGAATAGTTCTATAGAGTAGAACTAAGTTAGAAAACATAATTGAGGACTACAACTTAAACAGAAGTAATGAGATCTCTTACATACAAGATACCCACACTTCTCTAACGGAGCTCTCTTTCTTTAACATTGATAGCTAAAATTCTACTCTGCGTGTCACAGTCAAAATGGTCTTTCAAAGAGTAGAGATTTTCAAGGTGCCACTACCCTTTTTTATTACCTATGAATGGCTATCTTTTGCACTTCGGATAAAACGAAATTCCTGAATATGTTCCTGTCCCTCTCACCCGGGATATTTCTTTCTGATGCTTTTTGCTTCTTTGAACTTGGGACATTTCCACTTGTCATTCTTTTTTCTTAGAACCTACCCAGCCTTCCTCACGTGTCTAACTGCTACTCAACATTCAAATCTCAGTTTCAACATCATTACCTCCTCATAGGCTAATTTGACGCTCTAAAATCTGTTGTATTCTGTGGACTCAGTATTGTGTATATACACATAACACCGTTTATTTGCTCTCTCAGGAGACTTAGAAACCAAAATTGCAATTACTTGTTTAATTGCTTTTCTCCCACTCTAGACTAAAAACAGCTAGAAGCAAACCTTTCTTAGCCATAACAATACCTTCAATGTCCAGTTTTGTACCTAGTTTGCAATAACCGGTGAGAATAATGGTGATTGTACTGCAAGTGGTTCCTTGGTAAGTAATTTACATATATTCTCCCTTTAAATTCTCACAATACTTTAATATATGTACTGTGATTACTACCATCTGATAAGTAGTCATGCAGTTATGGAGAGGTTATTTAAGTTGCTGGAAGCCCAACCCTTAGTAATTGAAAGAAGTAACGTTTGAATCCAGGTGTTTTGTCTGCAAAGGTTGTCTTTTTCAATAATATTTGTGATGAATTTGTTGAATGTTGCAAGCAATGTTGAGAAGTTGCTCTTTATGAGTTTGGGTTTTAGATAAGGATTTTGAGAATTTTACATACTGAATTCTTATTCTATTTCTGATGTTTCAATAACTTTCATTCAAAATGTAATCTTTCTGCTTTCAGCTCTGCTTTCTTAAGAATTCCAATTGCAGTATTTCCTTGGGTAATTAAAAAACCCACACTGTATAAAATAAGTTCTCAAAGCTAAAAAATTTGAAATGGGTTTATTCAGGGCTTAAAGATCAATGTCCTCCAAATTTTTTAATCAGTTCAGTAGCACCCTTTTTTTTCAGTTAATTTCCCATTTTAATATTAGTTTTATTTTAAAAACAGAAAGGAAGAAGGAAGAGGAAGAGCAGGAGGAACAGGAGGAGAGGAGGAGGAGGAGGAGGGAGAAGGAGGAAGAAAAAAGTGAAGCTTCTCAGTCTGCCTGAAGTAGGTTGGAATCCAAAAGTCTTTTTATTTTGTACTTTCTCTGCCCTTTATAAGTCCTTTAAAATCTTTGCATATCAAATCATAATCTACCCCAATAAACAAAAAAACACATCTTTTCCCAAAACCCCTTTAAGTCTTGACTCCTCTGTGAGGCTGCTGTAGCCCAGGCCTTTAATAGAGTTGAGTTCTGTTTTTTTCACAGGGAAGGTCTGTGTAGGCTCTTACATTCTTTAGATGGTGTCTCTACAACTGAAAGTGTCTATGAGACAGACCAACATATCTTTTTCGATTTTAATAAAGGATCTTATAGCCCTATCTGGATTTATTTTCTTACATTGATATTTTATTCTGCTGCAAAAGATTGAGAAAAGAAATAGTTTTATTTTCAAATCTAGGAACTTCTGACTCATGATTTCTCTAAACTCTCCTCACAAGTTTGGAGGTTTCTTGTTTGGTGCATCTCTTTTCATATTTTATCACAAGCAGAAAAAAAAAATGTTGTCATTTTGTACATTCCACCTAAAAAACTTCCCTGTTAATCGATGAGGTCATTCAGTTGCTTTTCTAGTTTTCCTGTAACTGTAGGCAACAGAATTGCCAAACTTTATACCCCTACAATCTTGGATAATATTTCTCTCACCTTCAAGCTTTCATCAATAAGTTCTCCAGGTCTTTCCAGCTTCTCCTAACAGTTTCCTGGAGACTATTTCAGCTTTGTTTTACCACTGCCAATGCCAAAGCCAATGTCAAATGTTTTGGCTTTTTATTATAGCTGTATTACATTTTCCAAATCAAATTCTGTTCTCATAATAGCAGCGTCACAAACTACTCCAAAACCTGATAGCTTAAAACAAGAACCATATTTTTATTATCTCTAAAGGGGCCAGGTATTTAGGCAGAACAAAGATGGTTTCTCCATGTATCTGTAGCCTTAAAGGGGAAGACTGAAATGGCTGCGGACTGGAGCAGTTGAGACTGACTGAGAATTTGTAACTACTTACTCTTAGGATCTTTCTACGAAAATCTCCATGAGTACCTCCAGTATGGTTGCCCAAGGGAGTCAGACACTTTACATTGAATGTCAGGGCTTCAAAAGCAATAGATCTAGTAGATTATGGTGGAAACTACAAGGGTTTCTATAAGCTGGCAAACCTAACTTAACCCAGTGGTTTTATTTCCATTTCCTGATGTTAAACTAGTCCCCACCTTGGGACCATTTCATCTAATGTTTCTTTTGCCTGAACTGTTTTTTTATGGCTCTTTTCCTGGATTGCCCTTTATGTCATTCAAGTCTGTTCAGACTCATTGTTGTGCAATGGCTGTCCTGAAAAAATTACCGCTTACATCAGTCACCCAGAACCCAGAGAGACTTGTCACTTTTCTTGATGAGATAGGGGGTATGCAATGGAAAGATCAAAAAGAAAAAGATAGTACTGTCTTGCAGATGGTGAGATATTACAAATATTTAAATCTTGATTTTATGACATTTTCCTTCCTCGAATCATTGTGGTTTTATGAAAAGCAAAGTTAGTCACAATCTAATCATATACTTACTTGTGTGTGTGTACTTTACCTATAGGTTTGAGAAATGTTAAGTAAGTTAGAATCTAGACTTAAAAGAAAAAAAAAAAAAAACAGTAGGGACCAGAGAGAAGAATCTGATGCTCTAGAATTTCTCAATCTTCCTGGCATCGACTCATCAACTGTGACAATCAGCTAAACCATCTTCCTGCTATGTTTTACTTCCTTACCCTAAGCAATAGCAATACTACATGGAGGACAGAGAAAATGTCCCATTGAAACAAATATTGATGCATTTTTCATTCAAAAAATTTCTCTTAAAGTCTCACTATTTCTCATCTGAACAACAGACCATCAAATGGAATTGCAAGTGTAGGAATTTATGTTAGAAATAGGGAGAAAATTCTGGGGCCTCCCTGGTGGAGCAATGGGTTAAGTCTCAGCCTCTGAAGCTGTCTGCAGCCACTGCAGCATGAGTTCGATCCCAGTCAGGGAGCTTCCCACATGGCGCAGCAGACCTCTCCTGCCTCACCGCTGCTCCCCTAAGTAGTGTACTTCAGTAGATCCGTCTGTTCTGCTCCGGCTCTGTCTCTGGTGAATCCTCTCACCACCTCACACCTCTGGCCTACACCCCAGTTCTTGTATGCATAAATAAATAAATCTTTTTTTTAAAAAAAGAAAGAAATAGGGAGAAAATTCTGACTTCAATGCTTATAAGACAGTAAAATATGTAGTATTGTTATAGTAGATACAAAAGAAATTATTAGAAAGCAATGCTTAGATCAGCTTGGATGAACTCTCCCTCTAGGCAATAGGGGAGACTAGAAATTTAATTATAGTTTGTCCCAGTCTTGGAAATGTTCACTCCACTTCCCAAGAGAGCATCATTAAACATCAAGTTTTATCACTTCCACCAAGATTTAGAAGCAAGTTAATTTCACATGCATCTTTTTTCCTAGTAAGGAAAATGTTTCCACAGAATCTAACTCATGGGAATCATACTAGAATCTATTATACAGTGAAAAAAAGTTAACACAGAAATATCTTTATGCCACTGCTGAAGTAAAAAGCACAGATAAGGCTGCTAATTTGCACAACCCATTAAGAAACTGTCCCTGGAAGACCCATTCTCATGTTAGTAAAGTGAAAGTCTTAACTCTCTTCCTGTGAATAAAATTATTTTGTTGAAGCAAAAACATGTCCAATATAAACTATGTCCTTGCCATAAAGGGCAGCTGGAAACATAATTTGTTGAAGTATACCATAACAAGTCTACCACATGCATATATGCCACCCTGCCAGAGTAAGAGACTCCAGAGTCAGCCATTTTAATTCCAAAAAAAAAAAAATTAACAGCTCTTGCTTCAGATATAATAAAATTAGTATTTTACATTTAATATTGAGGATAGATAGGAAATGTTCAGATTGTTCACATTTCAAGATATGTAGCAATTATCCCTTTTGATTTCAAATATTTTCTTTCGAACATTTAAGAAAAGCTACCTAGAAATTATTTCACAGTCTGCCTTAGTAAATGATGCATAAAAAGCATAACTTATCTTCCCTACTGCAATAGGAGGAAAATTCTTTGTCATTTTAGTATTTTATATTCATTTCACTATCGGTAAACTTAATTTGCTTATTAAATGTTATACATTTAATTACATTTTATGTACGTACATAAAATGTGTTGATGTTACTAAGTCAATTTATATTAATTGTAGATGACTTCACATTTAATCTCTGATTATTTCAGTATGCATTGCCTATTAATGAAGACATTTTCCTACATATTCATAACACATAAGAAAATGGACAATAAACAATAATGCCTAACAAACATTCCATGTTGAATTTTTCCCATCCCAGGAGCTAAGCAGTGATCACATGTTTGCATGTGCCATGTCACTTTATTCCCTGTCATCTGAACTCATTGCTCTTCCCTTGTTTCTCATGATGTTTACAAAGAGGCCATTTATGTGGCAGTGTCCCATGTTCTGAATAGTTTGACTGTTCCCTCATTATTAATTCAACTAACAATTCTGGAAGGAATAGTACATAGATACTACGGTGTACTTTTTTTAATCACAGCTGAAAACATGCAATATCCACTTGTACTGCTATGGGTGATGTGAAGTGTTACAGCCAAGTAGCTGCCATTGACATTTCTACCCACAGGCTATAAAATATGTCTCTGGCCATGAAGCTGTTAGGATTTCCCTGAACTGTCAAACTAGTTAGTAATTAGGTTGTCCTACTGACAATTTTACCTCTTAGATGGTAGTGGAAGATACTTTGAGTCTGATAATGATAAGCAGGAAAAACTTACTGGAAAATTAAAAGTGGTAAAAGTTTTGGAGACAGGAACAATACCATCTTATATTTTTAAAATAAGAACAAAAGAAAACCCTGAACACATTCAGATGACATTCTTTAAGTTCTTGAATGAGATTTTTTTTATTAGTTAAAGAAAAAAGTGAAAAGGTATTCAAGCCATCAGAACCCAAGAGGTGATCTCAAGAGTTTTCAAAATACTCCAGAAAGTGTAGTTTTGCTTACATAATTATGGAAAAGATTTTGATGAGAAGAATATGGGGGCAGAAACAATAAGATTACTTCCAAAAAGAAAGCTTTCTTCTCTGCTACATTCAATTTTAAAGGACAAACTGGTGACAGTGGTAAAATAGTGTCTCTCAAGAACGTTCTTAGGAAACTTTTATGAAATTGGAAATTTTTTGAAATTAAATTTTCAAAAATCTTAAAGACAACTAAAACAACTTTTTGTTCATTTTTGAGCAAAAAGATAAGCAACAATGGGGTAGCCTGAGAAAATGTTGTTGTATTATAGGGAGATAATGAAACTTAATTTGTACTTTCTTGCAAGGTAAATGATTGCATTTAAAGAGCAGAATAAACATGCCAAAAAGAGGAAATCAAAAACCAAAAGACATTTAAAGAGACACAGTAATATCTCACAATAAGACCAGTTCTCTTGAACCATTTGAGCCATCTCAAAAGGGATCAAATAACTTGCAAATGAATTTGCTACAGGAAGTATGATAGGAATTAATCTTTGGGAAGTCCAGGTAAATACACAAACCTCTAGAAGTCCGTAAATATCCAATGTTTCTCCTATATTCAAAAAGGCAGAGAACTAAATGAAACGTTCTAGAAACTACCTGGAATACACTTCTAGAATAGGTGATAACAGAAAAACGTATAAACCTCATGAAATAAAACTATAATTAGTAGTAAGTAATAAGTTTACTAATAACAAGGGATTTAATGCATCAATTTAAAACAAGGGATTCATGTACTATATTTTTCCTTCTCTTCTTGCTCTCTTTGCCCCAACCACAGAAGGCTCCCAGACATCCAAAAAAATTGACATATTATAGAAACAAAATAAATTTTTGTTGCATAGATAACTCAATTCTCAATTCTCAAATTCTGAAATTCTCTAGTGAATTTTCCCAGTCTTCTGAGCATGCTCTTCCCTCTGCCTGTAAACCTCTCACTCCCTTGACACTTCCTTAAACCCTACAGGTTTTTTTTTAAGATTTATTTATTTATGCATACAAGCTTGGGTACAGGCCAGAGGCATGGGCCCGGGAGAGGATTCACCTGAAACAGAGTGGGGAGCAGAACAGGCAGATCTACAGAAATACACTGCTGCGGGCGAGGCAGGAGAGGTCACGCTATGTGGGAATCTCCCAGGCCGCGACGCCGCTGCCGACAGCTCCACAGTGCAGCGCTTAACCGCTGTGCCACCAAGGAGGACCTAAGCCGGGCAGTTTTATTAATCTAGCTAACTCAATTCATTATTCATGTATCAGATTGTTGAATTCTTCCTGATATCCCCCTTCACACAGAAACACAAATAATGGACAGATTCCCCTATTGTATGTTAGTCCTTCATTCATACCTCTTGTTACCTTTGTAATTCATTATTTGCATAGATAATTATTTGCTTGCTATTTTTCTTTTCACAAGACTGGCACCTCTGTCAAGATGAGGAGCATGGCTGGCTTCTTCATCCTGATACTCTAAGCAACCGGATCAGGGAAATTTATTGGCCATAATTTTTTTGTAGGGCAGTTCATTGGTGTAGGTAATGTCTCTTATAGAAATTTCTTTTAAAAAATGAAGAAATATGATATGGTCATGGTTCAGTTAGATTGAATAGCAATATTGGATTAAATTAATATATCCAAGAAACAGAGATTAATGAGACTGTAGAGACATTATATATTATGTGTCCAGTGTCACATCACATAGGAAGATAGTGATTACTTAGGTTTAGTGTGAATAAGAATTACCTTCGGATTGTCAACAAAAAAGTAAATTTCAGAGCCCCACACCTTGCTATTCAGATTCATGAGGTTCTCTGTACCCTCCTTAGGGAATCTTTCCTAGAATTGCCTGGTTTTCTATGGGGTCTCTGACTCGAATATCACAACGACAATCTTGCTCCCATTGATCTTTTTCTCTCAGACATATTCAGTTACAAAGTTACATTAGTGAGAGTCCATCTTGGTGGCTTTTCTATTTTAGGCTATCATATAAATGACAGGCAGGATAGAATTACAGATCAAAGAAAACATTTTACTGTTTTACTGTGGGGGGGAAAAAAAGATAAAAAATATATTTCCGTACAGATTTTTTAAAATAAATGCCTTAGTTACAGTTTTAGATAAAAGGAGAAGTTCAGAAGGTAGTAAAGAGAGTTTCCGTACATCCACACTCAGTTACCACTATTAACTACATTACTATAGTACATGTGCCATGACACTGAACATCATCATTAACTAATATCCATACTTTATTCATATATTCTTAGCTTTTAACATAATGTGTTTTTGTTGTTGCAGAATACCATATTATATTTACTTGTCATATATACTTAGATTCCTCTTGAATGTTAGGTTCATAAGCTTCCCTGGTTTTTGATGACCTTGACAATTTGGAGGAGTACTCTAAATTGATCAGTGGTCTGACGTTTTGCAAATGTTCTTCAGTTGGAATTTACCTTAATTTTTCCCTAGTGATTAGGCTGGGGTTAGATCTATCAGCCTTGGGAGAAAGATCAGAAAGGCTGTCACATTCTTATTCCATGCTATCACTGGTATGTCTTACTGGAATTATTCATGTTTACCTTGATCACTGGGTTGAGGTAATGTATGTTAGATTTTTCCATCATAAAGTTACTTTTTTCCACATTTCCATACTGTGTTCTTTGGAATCACTATGTGCAGCTCACTCTTAAGAAGTAGAGAATTAGTCCCAACTCTTTGAGGGCAGAGTATCTACATAAGTTACTTGGAATTCTGCTTGGAAGATTTACCTCCCCAAGTGTTTGATTTATTGAATCGTTTACTTATATCCACATAGACTCTTAGATATTTATTTCACAATTAGGGAAATCATTTTGATTTATTCTGTTGCTCAAATTGTTCTAATAGTTTTGGCCATTAGGCATTCCTCCATCGTTGTGGGTGTATTGCTATTGGTTTTTTAGGTTTGATGCTTTTTTCCAGCACTTCCTCACTTTCTGGTACTACAAGATGCTGCGGGCTCATCTTGAATATTTCCTACCCTAGTCCTGCAATCAGTCACTTCCCCCAAGGAAACCTGGTTTCTTCTAATAGAGAATGATATTTTAAACTAAATTTCAATATGCTCACTGTTATGTGGGTGTCATTGCTTCTAGGCTTCCTCAGGTGACAGAACAAGGAAGTATATGTATGCATGTTAACTCATTTTTATACAAGATCTATAAATACTTCTGTATGTAGTCATCTGTACTATATTAAGCTAAACATGATTTCATATCAAGGTCTCCCACTCTAATTCATTACCGCATGGATTACTCTAGACTTCTCTTTTTTATTATCTGTAATTTCCCAACTATCCCAAAGCAACATTTCAGTGTAAATTTTCTTTGATATTTGTGGGTTTTATCATTAATATGTACATAAATTTTGCATCCTACTCCAAAATATATCTGAATTGGTATTAATCTAAGATGTATTAAATTATTTACCTTGCATGGAAATTGATGTTACAGTGGAACCAGATCCCCACAGCACAAGCCACGGAGCATGTCAGGCTTTGCAGTCCAACCACTCACCGCTCTAAAAGCAGCGGCTCCTGGAAACTGACTTACCCCAGCAGGTACAGGTGGTGGCTGCAGCACTGAAAGCTGCAGCAGCTGCGGCCAGTTTCCAGGCTGCTGCGCCCAGCACGCTGCCTGTGGGCAGACCCTCCACCCCCAGCCCACCAGCCCCAGGGCTCCCCTGGCATCTGTTTGGCCTGTAGCACTGAGAATTTCCCCACCTGCCCACCCCTCCCCCCCCAGCACTCTGCTGGCAGGCAGCCCAGGCCATCCTGACAGACACACAATTAACTTATTTTTTTTTTGACACTTTGTGTGCCGGTGCCCTTTAAATTTACCAGCCCTTGGGGCCGGCCATTTTCTGTGCCACCGCATGAATGGTATAAGCATTCAATAAAACACACACAACTCCTGAACTACTGGATATTAAAAAAACTGTAATATCTCTCATAAAACACCTTACACTTTCACCAAAACAATGTGTAAAGCTTCTAGACTGAGTACG
>PVIJ01024779.1:0-11721 GCA_004024925.1 Scalopus aquaticus
AACTCACACAACTCAACAAAAACAAAGCCAACAACCCAGTCAAAAAATGGGCAGAAGAGCTCAAAAGGCACTTCTCCAAAGAAGAAAAGCAAATGGCCAACAGATACATGAAAAAATGCTCAACATCACTTATAATCAAGGAAATGCAAATCAAAACCACTATGAGATACCACCTCACACCTGAGAGGATGGCACACATGAAAAATACAGGCAACAACAAATGCTGGAAAGGATGTGGAGAAAAAGGAACTCTTCTACCCTGCTGGTGGGAATGTGAACTGGTCCACCACTATGGAAAGCTGTATGGCGATTCCTCAGACTGCTAAACATGGAGCTTCCATATGACCCAGCAATACCACTTTTGGTCATTTATGATTTTTTAATTGGTTTTAAAAGATTTTTATCACCAAAACTATTTTAGTAGGGTTGATGTTCATCATTTTTATTAATCAAAGGCCTCTAATTTATTAGCACTTATAAATTGCATTAAATAATAAATTCTGTCAGTGAACCAAAACAGTTTAATCTCAATGACATTTTACCTTTCAGGGCAGTGTGGCAGCTTTGACTTGGTAAATCCACATTTCAACAGTGCTTTTTCAAAAATTGAAAATAGTTCATGAACGCTTCTCACTGAACTTTCTTCATCAAATCTATTTGGGGAACCAATCCACTATTAAGGAGCAAAATATGTATTTTTTATATTGTCTTGTTTAAATTCCATTGTATTTTTTTTCCTCTTTCCTATTTTCTTCTTATTGTCCCTCATTTATTTTTCTACTTTCTTCCCTCCTTCTAACACAACTTCTGCTCCCCCATCCTTTTCCTTTTTCCTAATTGTCTTATAGGACATCTTTCCTAGTTCTATTTCTTTGCTCAGATTCACATGTTGTGTTATGCTTTGTTTTACATAGAATATCTGTTCCTATTTACAAATCATTTACACAGAATTGTTGGTGGAATAAGCAAAATATATACTACTGTGCCCAACTAGTGATCTATAAACAAAAGACACAGGAACATGGCTAAATAGACATGGCTTTCTTAGCACAGGGTAATGGCATAAGCTTCTTGTGGTCCAGATGCAGTAGCATCATTACATTCTTGAATTTTTCTTACTGGCTTCCCTGTGAATAAAGATATTACTCATGAATAATGGTATGAATCTCCTGTTAATACTTTTTTCATTTTTTGTAGCACTGGGGTGAATTCTTATTCTTTAGTTCAAGTTTCATGGTCTATGATACTTTGACGTAAGTGAGAGTCTAAAACTGGAATGTGAAATAGAATATGACTCTTCTCCCAACTTTTTTTTTTTTTATTTATACATACAAGCTGGGGTACATGCCAGAGGCGTGGGGTGGTGAGAGGGCTCACCAGAGACAGAGTGGAGAGCAGAACAGGCAGATCAGAAATACACTGCTGAGGGGAGCAGCGGGCGAGGCAGGAGAGGTCTGCCGCACCATGTGGGATTCTCCCTGGTCGGGCGTCGAACTCGCGTCGCCGCTGCTGACAGCTCCACAGCGCAGCGCTCAACCGCTGCGCCACCAGGGAGGCCCCTCTTCTCCCAACTTTTTAGCAGTTTCACCAAATGACTGACCGTAGGTCACATGACTCTCCCGCTTACCTGTGAGAGTGACATAGTTATCATTTATTGTTCACTTACCATGTACCCCTCACTCTTCCAGAAATGTCCTACACAAAGGACATAATCCTGTGAGGTAAGTGCTATTACTATATTCACACATATATTATTATATACATACTATATAATTATAATATAGACTTCTCATATGTGAAGACATGGACGTATATGCTATATATTATATATAATAATATACTATTCTTTTCACGCCGATGAAAATCTGAGATACAGGATGGTTCCATAATTTGCCCAAGGTCATATGCTAGGTGATACCTCCATCTCTCTCTGCTTTTAATTTTTCTCCCATCAGCCAGTTTTGTTTCAGTGTGTTTAGGATTCAGCTCAAGACACTGACCACCTGGAATAATTTTTGTTCATTTATTCACTGGCTGTGTGTTTACCTCAATCACATCAACTGTTCTATGAACTTTGGGCTGGAGTGACTCCCCATTCATTTGCTTTAGTTTTATTTATTTATTTTTTAAGCGTTATTTATTTATACAAGAACAGGGATGTAGCCCAGAGGTGTGGTGTGGTGAGAGGATTCACCAAAGACAGAGTGGGGAGCAGAACAGGCAGAGCCACTGAAATCCATTGCTGAGGGAGCAGTGGGCAAGGCAGGAGAGGTCTGCTGTGCCATGTGGGAATCTCCCTAGCTGGGGATCAAACTCGTGCTGCAGTGGCTGAAATAGCTTCATAGTGCTAAGACTTAACCTGTTGCGCCACCAGGGAGGCCCCTCACTTATTTTTAAACTTGAATGTTCTTGTATTGTTCACCTCTATTATTCCCCCTCTACCTCAGGTTTTCTGACAGGCACAGCACCTGCTTAATTTAGGTGCCAGCGATAATATGATGGGGTGTAGTGTCTTCCATATCTGCAGAATGCCTCACCTGGAAAACTCAGTTCTGCTTACCTGAAGCGTTCAGGAAGGCCTCCCAGTTGGGTGGCTTTTCGGGGAGTTTTATTTGAAAATGGTTCCAAAACCTGTAAGAGAGATAAAGCAGAGAATATGATTGAGAAACTTCCACGCCCCTTGTTTTGCCAGGATCTGTGTGGTACCTGGCTCTCAGCACTCTTTAAGAAACTCTGGCTGTGCTGTCTCAGCTCTTCACTTAGTGCCGAATACGGTTGCTTCAAACAGGACAACCAAACAAAACAAAACTTTTAACTTTTAACTTTACTGTGATGTGCCTTATTTTAAGGAATTCTCACGTTTGAAAATATAGATGTATACTCTGTGCACAAGAACACTGGCACCTGACCCAGGGAAGAGTGCAGAGAGCCGGCATCAGACTTACTGGTGATGGTATATGTCAGGGTCCCGCTGCAGCCGGGTCTGGAATCCTATATACAAATCATCCCAGAGGAGACCATTCTTCACCACGTGCCTGATGACATCAATCCGGCTCCAAATCTGAAACCGATATGCAGTAACTAGGAAAGGTGACCCAGCCAGCACAGAGTATCTACACCTCGTGTCCCCAGGAGAAGCAGCTGCCTCAAGGCAGGGATGCTTGGGGGGTCCTAGAGAAAAGTACAGTGGAGTAGATATCAAGGGCCCTGAGTGCAGCAGAAACTGAAGGAGGAAACAGGAAATGAATCAGGAGCTGAGGGACTAAAGTAGTTGAGACCAGAGACAGACTGCTGGGCTGGTTGCAGCTCCATCTCCATGATAAGTGTAACAGGAGAAGGGTGGTAATTCCCAGGTCCCTGCCCCACATAACGGACAATGGAGCCAAGCAGGGAGAAAGGTGAAGCTGGAGAGGAGACTGGAGAAGGCAGAAAGCAGGCTGGAGAGCCAGAAGGAGGCCTGAGGAGGCACAAGGAGCAGAGAGACGTGTAGAGCTGCACTGGCTTCTTGGTCCTGGACTGGTTGCAACAGACACGAGTGAGTGACCCATGGTTAAAAACAATATTCTTTGTCTTTTCTGTGTTGTACACTGATTGTATTAAGGTTTCTTTCCATTGAAGGTCTTAGATGTTTTGTCCTGATGCAGTGGATGGCAGAACCTACTTAGAGCAGGCGGTTTTTGAGGTTCTGGAGTGTCCCTTTCTGAAACAGATTGGTGACCACAAAGGGAGGGAGTCATTTGTGGTTAGTCAGCCCCACGGGGAAACTGTCTCCTAAGGCTGCACCCCGAGATCTACACCACCATAGATATGATGGACTAAAAATTAAAAGGGGGGGATTGTAACAGGGTGGTCCCAAGGAAAAGGGGGAGGTTCTAGGTCCCCACCCAAGGAAGGATGGAGCTGAGCAGAGAGAAGGGGAAGCTGGAGAGGAGACTGGAGAAAGAAGAAAGCAGGACGGAGAGCCGGAAAGAGGCATGGAGGAGGCACAGAGAGCAGAGAGACGTGTGAAGAAACTGTGGTTGCTTCTTGGTCCCGGACTGGCTGAAACAGATGTGGGGGAGAGACCCGTGGGGAGGTTAACAATGGCAGTTTTCATCTTGATTTGATTTTAATTTTGATTTTGCTCTTTTCCTCCCAGACTTGACTGTTTCTGATCCTTTTCTATGGATTCCTGCCAGAAGGTGCTTTAGACTTATGGCAGGATTTTGGGTCTTGCTTTGGGCCAACTCGGTTTGTCTGGGCATTTACCCATGAGGGGATGAGTAACTTTGGGTGCTTGATTTAAAAACTATATTTTTGTCTTTTCTGTATTGCACACTAATTGTATTAAAGTTCCTTTCCATAATAGGTCTAGCACACTAGTGTATGCTTTGTCTTGATGCAGGAGATGGCAGGACCTATTTAGAGCAGGCAGGTTTGGGGGTTCTGGGGTGTTCCTCCCTGCCCTGTAACAAAAGGGGGAGGAGACCTCAGCACAGTGAACAGGAACCATGTCCCTCACCTTGGATTAAAATTTCCAGTGTGCCATGAACCAGACTTTCTGAGTGGAGGGCAGCTGGAAAGGAGCAAGGTAGATACCTACCTTGAGATGGAACAAAGGATAGAGACACTTGAAGAAGAGACACTTGGGAGAGGGCCTCCCCGGTGGCGCAGCAGTTAAGTGCTGCGCTGTGGAGCTGTTGGCAGTGGCGACGCAAGTTCGACGCCCGGCCGGGGAGAATCCCACATGGTGCGGCAGACCTCTCCTGCCTCGCCCGCTGCTCCCCTCAGCAGTGTACTTCCGATCTGCCTGTTCTGCTCCCCGCTCTATCTCTGGTGAACCCTCTCACCGCTCCACGCCTCTGGCCTGTACCCCAACTTGTATGTATAAATAAAAAATAAATCTTTCAAAAAAAAAAAGAGACACTTGGGAGAGACACATGGAGGACACACATGTGGAGAGGCTTTTCCCTTAACAATTTGGGGTCTCTCAGAAACTCTGTGTTGTGCAGTTACAAATTTGGCTTCCTGACTGGGAAAAAACCATCCAAGTTTAGTCAGCCCTCAGGGGAAGCTTCCCCACAGCACTGACTGCCCTAAGTGCAAATGTGGTTTTTGGTTAGTGTGTGTTTGTATCTCTTTGTTTCAGATATTCTTAGATTAGAAAAAATGGCTTTGACTTGTGGAGTCTTTGTGTATATGTGTGCACTTCATTTCCAGTCACTAGAGCAGAGGTTTGCCTTTATGGATAGCTTTCTGCATGGGAGCAAGCAGTTTTGTTTCTTTGCTTTCTAAGTACTCTCAAGATGATGTTTGAAACCACATGGCAACCTTCTTGGCTTGCGAGGTCCAAGATGGTGTCCACCTGAAGCCCTGTGGTAAAGTAACTTCCCTTTTTTCCTTCTGATGTCTCAGGTTTCCATAACGACATCTAGGGACATGTGGAACTCAGAAGTTTGATTCTTCCCTTTTGGTCTCCTGAGATTTTTGCTTTTCAGTTTGTATGGTTCTTTGTTAGCATATTGTTAAATTCTGTGACCCTGGCCTTTTATTTGTGGCTATTTCCTGATTTAATCTACTGGTGTAGCATTTCCTCTCTCTCTAAGTGGAGAAAAGAGTAATATCTGTTCCTAAGGTTATTGTAAGATCAAGTGACTTAATGATATTTATAAAGTGTCTTAAAGTTGTGTCTGGCACACAATATAAACTATGTCAGAGTTTGTTAAAAAAAAAAGTAACACATTTAACAGCTCCATTTAGCTTAAAATTGATGCTTCACATAGGGTCTGACTACAGGTGAAAATCCAGTTTATTTAAACCTATAAAGTAGGTTGTGAATTACTGGTCTTGCTGAAGTTTCAGCATAGAATTCTCCACAGTAGTAAATACTTTTTTGAATATAAAAATGCAAGTCAAATTATTAAAATGTAGTTTAAAGACACATCTATTACAAAAGGGGCATCTAAGCCTCTATGAGTTTGGCATCACACACATTTATATGATACATGTAATAAGTTTATCTGGACTATATATTGTCCAGATTTAATGATTCACACATTCATAAAGAATTTAAAATTACAAAACAGTGCTCATATATATTACATTATTGGACTTTCACAAAAATACCACTAAAGTGGAAACAAACTCACTTTATGTTGACTTAACTCCCTTTACCGAACCACCTGGGAGTTTACCTGGGAAGGAGACTGCATGGAGAGAAAAGAAAGGAGGGTAGCTGGGGAGAGGCAGCTGTTTGGAAGTGAGGAGGAAGAGAAGCCAATCTTTGCAAATGACTCAAAAAGAAGCAAGTATGTGATCTGCCTGTTCTGCTCCCCGCTCTGGCTCTGGTGAACCCTCTCGCCGCCCCACGCCTCTGACCTGTACCCCAGCTTGTATGCATAAATAAAAAATAAATCTTTTAAAAAAAAAAGAAGCAAGTATGGACTTTAGTTACTATTTATGTTCAACAGTGGCTCATTGTGACAGAGGTGCTATAGTGAAGAAAGATGTTGACAATATTCTCTATCCTATCCTTGCAATTTACCTGTAAATATGAAGTTATTCTATAATTGAAAGTTTTTTTAAATGAAAGGAAGTAAGGATGGGAAGGAAGGAAGAGGGGGGAAGAGGAACAGGGGAGAGAAGGAAGAGGAAAGAGGGAAGAAGAGAAGAGGAGGAGAGGGAAGAAGGGTAAAGAGGGGGAAGGGGGGGCCTCCCTGGTGGCACAAGGGGTTAAGTCTCAGTCTATGAAGCTATCTGCAGCCACTGCAGCACAAGTTCGATCCCCGCGCTGGGAGCTTCCCACATGGCGCGGCAGACCTCTTTTGCCTCGCCCGCTGCTCCCCTCAGCAGTGTATTTCAGTGAGTCTGCCTGTTCTGCTCCCCACTCTGTCTCTGGTGAATCCTCTCACCTGCCCCCCACACCTCTGGGCTATTCCCCATCTCTTGTATGCATAAATAAATAAATCTTTAAAAAAAAAGGGGGAAGGGACAGAGGAGGAAGAGAGGGAGGGAGGAGCACATCCACCAGTGTTGCTACTTACTTCCTCATAGGGATGTTCCCGGCTTGGTCTTTCTTTTGGAAAGGATAAATCTAGAAAGTCAACCAAATAGTCGTATCCATCATCATGTTGGCGAAAGTCTTCATCAGTCTCAACCATCTGGAAATAACAAGGTAAAGGGAAAAAGTCTATCAATCTGTGCTCAAGGTCTTCTTAAAGGTCTAGAATGTGCAAGAGCCAAATGCGCTGAAGCGACAGCAGAAAGATGGAATATAAAAAGAAGCTCTACTCTATCTTTGTCCCCCATCCCTTCATTCCCTGGCAGGATGGCACCAGGGGCAGGCGTTCTATGATTCAGGCAGACGGGTCAAGGAGGAGTTCTGGAGTCCTTGGTGACTTTTTGAGGCTTTTAATTATCTTTCTACTTTATTTGTAGAGAGGCCACCAGGTACAGGGCAGGCAGGGCAGCTGGGGGGGCCAGGAGGTTGGTGGGCCTCCTACCTCCACTCTTTGTGGGCTCTCTGGCGTTCTCATGTAGTCTCTCTGCTGCACCCCAGCGGGCCTCTGCCGCCACACTCTGTTCTCTGCTGCCGCAGCCCTTATATGCTCAGTCTCTCCCGGCCCAAGTGCACCCCTCACGCACGTCCACACCCTACTTTCGGTGCCCATCAGGCCCGCGTGCAGGACCGCAGGGGTCTAACATTAATGGTAATGGCAGTAGGGTGGAAAATCCCGATCATTCTTTCATTTACCCTACAATCCACCCCCTCTGGGTTTTTTGCCATGCAATCTACACAAGTTTTCCTTGGCGAATGTGAACATTGCGGCCATCACCCACAAAACGTAAAGAACGCAACACAACAGAATACAAGCAAGCCCAGGCAGGGCACCAACCTATGGGCAAAAGACAAAATTATTGGTGCCAGCAGATGATCCACCAATTCTGCCACTGAAGGTGCTGAAAACCCACAAAACGTAAACATTTGAGGTGGAACCAGTCACGGCAGCTGCTGTCACATGCCAGAAGCTGTCGGGGTTCCTGGCCTTCTCTGTGGTCTCAGCCACAAGTCACACTCCACAGCCACACCCAGGATGTGCTTACTGAGATCGGCGACACATTCTCTGGGGGGGCATCGCCCAATCCCCAGGGGTACTCTCTGCTGTCACTCCAACACTCGGCTTTCACAGCCACCGACCTAACGAGCAGACCCTGCACTCAGGCGAACCCTTTGCACACGCGCCCGGGTTGGGGATCTGTGGCTACAAGCCCCACATGTGGCCTCTCTCGGGTCCCTTCTTCTGCTGTGCTCTTAGCCACCAGCCACGTTCCCCACCCATCCCCCAAGGACCGTTCCTCAGCACCTCACCCTTATTCAACAGTGCAGGGCATCACTCACAGGTGATCTTTGAGACTCACTGGCCTTCTTTAACACACTGCTTAACAGCTCTCTGGGCTCCCCAATCTTGGCACCAGCTTTTGCCTTCTGAGGTTGGCGTTTTAGACATCTCCTCTGCCTGGCTGCAGAGAACTTAGCGAGGACTTTCTCCCTCAGCCAATCTTGGGCTCGTCTCATGCCTGCTCCTTCCTGCCCACTCCTTCCTCTACTCTGGCACTGCCTCTCTAAGCTGTGGCCCTGGGAGTGCCGGGCAGCGCACGGGCTGCTTTTGGCCACCGAGGCTCACTGGCCACCCTTGATTCCCATCTCTGGGGTGTACAGACGATACCATCCACCCCCAGGATCCCATAGTTCTAACATAAACCTGCCAAAGTTCCCCCGCTTTCTGGCTAGTCCATCAAGGCTTCAGTCTTTCTTCCTGACTAGTCTGCTGCCTTGGGGTCGTGTGCTGGTCCTTGTAGGCCGTCTCCTCCTCTATTCGAAGTCTCGTCCTGCAGCTCGCTGGACTCTTGTCACATGACATTGATACCAGGCAGGAGAGGGCACTAAAACCAGCCAAATGCACTGCCCAAATTGCTAGCCAGTCACTATCCTGGTTTTGCACCCGCAGGTACAACTGCAAGGCAACTCAGACTTAGGGAACAGCAACAATGGGATTTATTTAACAAACAGAGAAAAACAAAGAGTTACTGAGGCCAAGATATGGCCGTTTACCTTACTTAACACTTTATGTGCCAGCCATTTTCTGTGCCACCCTATGACTGGTATAAGCATTCAATAAAACACACAACTCCTGAACTACTGGATATTAAAAAACTGTAATCTCTCTCATAAAACACCTTACACTTTCACCAAAACAATGTGTAAAGCTTCTAGACTGAGTACGATCAAAGAAATAGCTCCTAATAGTTCCAAATAATCCACCGTGGCGTGAAAAACTGGAGACTAGATGAACACATATTAATACGTATTAAAGCAACCACAAAGTGTTAAAGCAACGTACAATCCTTTAAATCCCAAAGTCCCAAATAAGAAACAACAAAGGTGGCATCTTCCCTCCACATCCAGGAGACGTTGAGCTCCTCTTCCAAACAACAGGCCACGTGTCCAAGATGGCGTCTTCCTGCCTTTGCAGACATGCAGCAGCCAGACTGGGCCAGGTGACAACTCACGAGACGGTACAGGCGATGGTATAGGTACATGGCGCCTCCAGCATTGTCACATGCTCACGGTCTGCCACCCCTCAGTCCCTCCTGAGGTCTTCAGAGGGCCCCAGATCCATCTGTGTTGAATCATCCTGCCAACTCACGCCCGTTGTAGCGGCAGGAAGACAGCGGCAGGTTCTTGATGATCAGGCATATGGGTCAAGGAGGACTCCTGGAGCCCCTGGGGCTTTTTGAGGCTTTTAATTACTTTTCCACATTATTTGTAGTGAGGCAACCCGGTACAGGGAAGGCAGGGCGGCTGGAGAGAACTTGGCGAGGGCTTTCTCCCTCAGCCAGTCTTGGGATATTTTCATGCCTGCCCCTTTCTGTTCTCTGGCCATTGCCTCTCTGGGCTGTAGCCCTGGGAGTGCTGGCAGCACACAGGCTGCTTTTGGCCACTGAGACCCACCGGCCATCCCCCTATTCCCATCTCCTGGGGTGTACAGATGATACCAACCACCCCAGGGTCCCATCAACATAATATCAACCTGCCAAAGATTCTCTGCCTTCTGGCGGGATTGTTAGTCCAAGTCCATCAGTGCTTTACTCTTTCTTCCTGACTAGTCTGCTGCCTTGGGGTCATGGGCGGGTCCTATGAGGCCATTTCCTCCTCCACACAAAGTCTTGTCCCGTTCTCCTGGACCTTATCCACCTCCTGTGCTCCTGCAGCGTCTTTACTGCTTCTCACAGTTTCTGGACTCTGGTCACCTCCATGGCGCCTCCAGCATTGTCTGGACTCCAGTTGCAGAGCAGTGAGGGAACACTCAACCCCCAGCTCTGTCTCTAAGCAGGCGCTATGTCCTTCCAATGCCTTCCCCACCATATGCAGAGTCCTCTCCACCTGCACTGGGGGCTCATTCTCCTCAGGCAACCTCTGGGAAGGTGCCCACACAGAGGAGGCCTGCCACCCTTCAGTCCCTCCTGAGGTCTTCAGAGGGCTCCATACCCATCTGCGTTGAATCATCCTGTCGACTACGCCAATTGTAGTGGGGAGATGGGCACAGGGGCAGGTTTCCTATGATACAGGCAGATGGATAAAAGAGGAATCCTAGGGCCCTCGGTGACTTTTTCAGGCTTTTAATTCTGTTTTGTAGTGGAACAACCAGGTACAGATCCGGCAAAGGGGGCCAGGGGCCAGGAGGCTGGCAGGCCTTCTGAACTACAGCGACTCTTCACTCTCTCTGGGCTCTCTGGCGTTCTCCTGTGGTCTCTCCGCTGCACCCTGCCCCACAGTCCTCTGCCACCACGCTGTTCTCTGCTGCTGCCCCTGCTGCTACGCTGCCCTGTGACGACACCCCTACACACTGTCTCTCCAAGCCCAGGTGTACTCACTCACGTACGCCCACACCCTACTTCAGGTGCCCACCATCAGTCACACGTGTAGGACTGCAGGGGTCTATCACCAACGCTAATGGTGGTCGGATGGAAAATCCTGATCATTCTTTCGTTTACCTACAAGAGGCAGCAGGTGCAGGGCAGGCAGGGTGGCTGCAGGGCCAGTAGGCTGGCAGCAAAGCTTCACTCTTTCTGGGCTCTCTGGCATTCTCTCATGGGCTCTCTGCTGTACCCCAATGGTCCTCTACCGCTGCGCTCTGTTCTCCACTGCCACTGCTGCCACCACTGCCACCGATGTCGCCGCTGCCCTGTGACACAGCTCTTTACATGCACAGTCTCTCCAGGCCCGGGTGTGCCCACTCACTCATGCCCACACCCTGCTTCAGGCACGCACGTAGGACTGCAGGGGGCTGACATTGATGGTAATGGTGGTAGCACGGAAAATCCTGATCATTCTTTCATTTACCCTACACTCTCCTTCCCTCCCACCCTCCTGAACTGATGACATTCAAATCCTAATCACTGACACTAGCAGAACTGCCATTTCACTAACTTCAATCATATTTACAGAGAAGGAAGATGAAATAGTGCCTTTTTGACACATCCCTCAAAGCAAAGGAAGTAAAAGACAAGATAAACAGATGGGATTATATCAAAATAAAAAGCTTCTGTACAGCAAAAGAGACATTAACCAAAACTAACAGACACCCTACCAACTGGGAAAAGATCTTTGCACACAATACATCTGATAAAGGACTGATAACAAAAATTTACAAAGAACTCACACAACTCAAAAAAAAAAAA
>PVIJ01024780.1:0-11720 GCA_004024925.1 Scalopus aquaticus
TGGGGGGGTGGTGGTGGTGAGAGGATTGACCAGAGACAGAGTGAGGAGCAGAACAGGCAGGTTGACTGAATTACACTGCTGAGGGGAGCAGTGGGCGAGGCAGGAGAGGTCTGCTGCGCCATGTGGGATGATTGAACTTGTGCTTCAGTGGCTGCCAAATAGCTTCACAGGCTGAGACTTAACCCTTTGCACCACCAGGGAGGCCCAACTCCAACACTCTAAGAATGAGATAACTCTAGCTCCCTTCTGCCTGTGCCTGTCTGCTCACCTCCCTGAGCAGATAGGGGAGATAAGCACACTTTAAAAGATTTTAAAAGTTTCTTATTTCTCCTGTTCCTTTCTCTGAAATGACAGTACGCCACCACCAGGTGGGCAGACGCTCCTTTATGGGTCTGCTGCTTCTGCTTAATCAGTCCAGACTGCAATGAATTGGAAGAATTCCATGTCTCACCATTCAATTATACTTCTAAAAATTCAACATTTTAGGGCCTTCATGGTGGTACAGGGGTTAAAGTCTCAGTGCTATCAAGCTATCACCAGCCACTGCAGCATGAGTTCAATCCCTGGCCAGGGAGCTAACCCACATGGTGTAGCAGACCTCTCCTGTCTTGCCCACTGCTCCTCTCAGCAGTGGATTTCAGTAGATCCGCCTGTTCTGCTCCCCCACACTGTCTCTGGTGAATCCTCTCACCCCCTGCACCTCTGGCCTACACCCCAGTTCTTAAATGCATAAATAAATAAAAATAAATCTTTTCAAAAATTCAATATTTTAAAGTTCAGAAATAGCCAAAGTAAAAACAATGAATCCCCAAAGTAATTAGTAAAAGTTTGTTGTACACACCCCCAAAAGACCGTTTGCAGACCAGGAGAACACAAACTAAAACATGGAATGAGACTCAAGAATATATTATTACAAAGCAGCTTATATAGCGAGAAGGCAGTGCTGTTTATTTTTCACAATGATTGGTTATAATATTAGAACTTTCTTAAGGGACAGGGGATTGGTCAGTGGTTGCCTTGTGTCAACTTTGGAAAACAGTTTAAATTTTGCCTAAGATTTCAAGAAATATAAACAAGGAATGTCCCGGGTCAGATTAGTTTTAAAAGTAAGTTAAATTAAGCTTTGCTTGTGTGACTAAAGTGGTATCTGCTGGGGGAATTTTCAAGGCTGTTCTCCCTTTGTTTTGATTTTAACAGGTCTGAAATGTAACATATAGGTAGAAATGTCTGTAAACTTACACTCCCAGATTAACAAATGATTATAAAATAAAAATCCACATAACTGCTGTTCAGCTCAAGAAATAGAAATAGAATATTAACAATATCCAGAAGCCCCTAGTATTGAAGATTCTTTTATAAAAAACTACATTTTTGTCATAAGGAATGCTGTACTTGCCTAAACAGCTGGGAATTGTTTAACTGTCCTAGTCACTGAATCTAAACAACGCTTTTACACAAGGCTTGAATAAAAAAGCTTCTTTCCAACTTATTCTGGAATTTTTGTTAGTCAGGGCTCCCCTTCATTCTCTAAAAATACTTTGACCTTTTTTGGGGCCTCCCTGGTGGCGCAAGGGGTTAAGTTTCAGCACTATGAAGCTATTGGCAGCCACTGAAGCACAAGTTCGATCCCTGGCTAGGCGCACATGGTGCAGCAGACCTCTCCTGTCTCGCGCGCTGCTCCCCTCAGCAGTGTATTTCAGTCAATCTGCCTGTTCTGCTCCCCATTCTGTCTCTGGTGAATCCTTTCACCACCCCCACACCTCTGGCCTGCACCCCAGCTCTTGTATGCATACATAAATAAATCTTTTCAAAAAAACTTTAACCCTTTTTAAAAAAGATTTATTTATGTATGCATACAAGCTGGGGTACAAGCCAAAGGCGTGGGGCAGCGAGAGTGTACACCAGAGACAGGGTGTGGAGCAAAACAGGCAGATTGATGGAAATACACTGCTGAGAGGAGCAGCGGGCGAGGCAGGAGAGGTCTGCAACGTCATGTGGGAATCTCCCCCGCCTGGCGTCAAACTCACGGCTGCGCTGCTGACAGCTCCACAGTGCTGAGCTTAACCACTGTGCCTCCAGGGAGGCCCAACTTTAACCTTTTTATCATAAATATTCCAAACTTACAGAGCATGAATACACACTGACCACCACCACCATGATTGGACGGTGAATAAGATTCTATTTTGTTTCATCTATTCCATTTTTTTATACTGAGGTATTTCAAAGCAAATCCCAGACATCACATCCTTATATACTTCATTATGCAATTCTTAAAAAGGACATAATTTAATAAAATCACTATGCCATTGTTACACTTAAGTTTAGCAATAATTGCTTGGTTATGTCTAACAATAAACTAATCCACAATTACCCAAATACCTTCACAATCAAGTGGTTTTGTTTTTACAGTGGGTCTGTTCTAATCCAAAAACATTTGCACTGTCTGATATGTTTCTTGAGGGTCCTTTAATTTAAAGCAGGTCCTCTCTCATCACTTTTTGGGTCATACCCTTGATTTGTTGCAATTGTCCTGTGGAAGAACTCCTCTTCCAAATTGTCTGTTTGTTCCCTTTTGGTGTCATTTAACACATTTTTTACTCCCCATTTTTTCCTGGAGATAAAAGTTAGTTCTTGGGACTTTTTAGCATTCAGGTTGTTTATTGTTTATATTTTTGCAAGCACACTTGATAGGTGGTATTCTGAGATTTCTATTTCATCACACCTGGAGGCACATATCTGGTGGTCCTACTTTTAATGATGTTAACGTTCATGAAGACTAAGATGGAAAATTTTCCCCCATTTAATGAGTCCATTTATTAATGATTATTGCCTGAATCATTTATTTTATTAGGACTTGCAAAGTAATCTTTCTAAAATTCTGTCGCTTTTCTACATTCATTAATTGGTACTCTTACATAAGCTAAAAAAATTCCTTCATTAACTTGGGCTATTGGGTTACCCCAAATAAACTTCATCCAGGAAAGGTAATATGAGGATATAATTATGTCATTAAAAAATACAAAATTTCATAGTGAAAACCTAAGGTCCCAATGGTTCAAATAAGGCTTTTGCTTAGACGTTTTTTTGATTTTGCTTCTTGCCTTTTTAAAAAAGATTTATTTATTTATTTATTTATACATACAAGAGCTGGGTGTAGGCCAGAGGTGTGGGGGGTGAGAGGATTCACCAGAGACAGGGTGGGGAGCTGAACAGGCAGATCTACTGAAATATCTACAGATTTACTGCCGAGGGGAGCAGTGGGCAAGACAGGAGAGGTCTGCTGCTCAGTGTGGTATAGCTCCCTGCCTGAAGATAGCTTCATAGTGCTGAGACTTAGCCCCTTGCACCACCAGGAAGGCCCCTCATGGTTTTTATTTTTAAAATGTGTTTTTGATTGATGTTTAAATTATCTGTTTGGTGTTTAAATTATCCCTCACTTCGCCACTGGGAACCCCTTCAAGTTTGCTTCTGTGCCTTTTGACATGTCACTAGTAGTTTTTGATAGTTTTCTTGGCATCTGGTGTGAAAAGATGCTCCAGACTCAGATTGCACAGTCCCTGCTTCAGACCAGGAATTGGCCTTTTCTCCTGACCCCTGATTCCTTCCAGCTGGAATGTATTTACACAAGACATGAGTGCTAGGTGTGCACACTGATTCTGGATGTCACTGCTTCTAGGTATTGTTAATGAGCAGAGCAAAACAATTTTTTGAGAGATACAAAAAAAGTCATTGGATCATATTGATATTTCTAATACAAAATTACTATTTCAAGGTGTCTTTGCAATTTTTAAATTTTATACTTCACGAGTGGCGCTTTTCTCTTGTAGTGAAAATCTTGGTTCCTAACAGGATTTATGTAATGATTTCTTCTCAGTAAAGTGACAAGACCAATTTTTACCAACAATTAGAGTCCTGAAAGAAATCTAAGATTTCTTACAGCTCTATTTGTCCTTGGAATAGATTCCACTAAGAATATATTCAAAACACTGTGTTTTAAGATTGCTGGAAATAATATATTATCCTTGGAAGCTATGTCAGGAATCAGAATAAACCTATATATAGTTAGGCTTATTCATTGTAGCTTGTTTTCAGTTTTTAGAGATTGATTTTGAAATTTTAAATCAAATTTTAATTTTTGAATATGAAAAATACTTTTATGTTTCCAATACATAATTTAAGCTGTGTAACGTCCATCCTCTCCATATACTCTGTTATACCCCTTCCCTCATAGGTCACGATATTTATTAGTGTTTGGTTTATACTTCTGTTACAGGGTAACCCCGTGGGGTGCCTGTCTGGGTTCTTACCATGCGCTTAAAAGAGACTTAAAAACTCAAATGCAGGCACACACAATAAAATTAATAAAAAGATTTATTTACAAAAAGGAAAAAGAAAAGATAAAGAAATAAATTGATGAAAACGTCCTACCAGTTTCGCTGAGCTGGACTCTTCTCACCTTACTCAGGAAAAACTCCGGCCAATCCACACCACGGACCAAATAGGGCTCTCCAACCCCCCAGGTCTGGTTTTTAAGTCCCAAAACCTCTCCTTAACTCCTCCCTCAGTCCTCAGTATCCTTTCTTCGGTGATGATGGCACTCTGGGATCCATAGTCCTAGGTGTCTTGGCTCTCTCTGGCCTGAGATGGGAGTGGGGTCCTGGGACACTCCCCCTTCCTGAGGACCACCCTCTTGCACTTCCAGTGTTTCTTTTTGCAAATTTAAGCATCGGCCTATATGCTTATATGTATATCTATATACTTATATGTGGTACTTAAACTTTGCATTCTTCTCTTTCTCATGCAAAGGTCACAGACTGAATATACCATTTGCACCTTCTACAGGTATCTACTGAGTGCTTATTATATTCCCAGCACTGTGCTGAGGTACTCAGGCAAGAGCAATGCCATTTGTCTCCATGTTTTAGTGTATTTTTAAGCATTCCAGCTAATTAGTGTGGTGCTCTTATCTCTGTTTCTCAGAAGATAGTGCTCCTGGGTGCTGCCTCAGTGTGACTTATTTATCTCCTACTATCTTGCAACAAGCGCTGACAGTGACAATAATTGTCACTCAGCATGTCAAAAGAATAAACATTTTAATTACACAAGTAATGCATGAGAACATGCTCATTGTGAGATGCTCAAGCAACACAGAAGTGTATGAAACAACAAGCCATGATTTGCCCTCGCTCTCGCCCAATCTCATCCCATTCGACTGAAACAATTATTACTATATGGTTGCCAAATGTGATTTTCTAATTCCATCATTCCTTCTACATTTATTAGCTCACATTCTACAACAAGGAGGAGCTTTCTCTTCTCCATTCATCCATTCATTTATTTAGTTTTGTCATATGGATGTGTGGAGTCTTTTTTTTCCTACAAACATAAATGACTTTATTTAGATGCATATACACTACATGGAAAAATGTATGTGCTTTTCCAAAAGAATCCATCATGCTTTGGGGCCCAGATTAGTATTGTTCTTCTACCTATGCCCGATTTGTGGGTTTAATCCTACCCATAAACTCACTCCAACTTGTCTCTTATACCAATTCTATTTATTTATATTGATGACATATCATTATTTTACATTTTTTGTTTTTCCACAATGTAAGATTTCTCCCTTCAGGTGTGGTCACCACAGTTTTCCCACCACTAAAGCATGCATAGTACTCCACCATAGTTCATTGTGCTCTCCTCTCCCCCCAACCCCCGTTTTCTTCCCTCCCCTTCTGCTTCCCTCTCCCTCTTCCCTCCTGGTTGCCTCAGATCTATGGTCACTTTTCAAGGGTCGATTTTAAATCTTATCTTTCTCAGATCCTTTGTTTGGTTTCTCTATATTGCACCTATAAGTGAGACCATGTGGTATTTATCTTTCTCCTTCTGGCTCACTTCACTTACATAATCCCTTCCAGGTCCATCCATGTTGCCACAAATGGCATGAAAGTACCTTTTTTGATTGCTGAGTGATATTCCATTGAGAATGAATGAATGGAAAAGATGCATACCACATCTTGTTCCACTCATCTGTTCTGGGGCATTTAGGTTGTTTCCATAACATGGCCATTATAAATAGTGCTGCAATGAACATAGGGGTTCAGGTTTCCTTTTGAATTAGTATTTTTGTGTTCTTTGGGTAGATACCTAAGAGTAGAATTGCTAGGTCATATGGTAAATCCATTTTTAGTGCTTTGAGGACGCTCCACACTTCTTTGCATAGGAACTGAATCAGTCTACATTTCCACTAACAGGGCACAAGTTTCCCTTTTCTCCATATCCTTGCCAAAATTCATTATTTTTGGTCTTTTGATGATGGCCTGGTGTGAGGTGATATCCCATTGTGGCTTTAATTTGCATTTCCTTTATGATTAGTGATGTGGAGAACATTTTCATGTAATTGTTGATGATCTGTATGTCTTCCTTGGAAAAAAAAACTGTTTAGATCCTCTGCCCATTTTAAAAATTGGGTTGTTTGTTTTTTTTCTTTACTATTGTATTGTATGAGTTCTTTATGTATTTTGAATATTAACCCTTTTCATGTATGTGATGTGCAATATTTTTTCCCAATTGGTAGGTTGCCAATTGGTAGGAAACCTTTATTGATGGTTTCCTTTGATATGCAGAAGCTTCTTAGTTTGATGTAGTCCCACTTGTTTACTTTTGCTTTAATTACCTTTGCCTTTGGCGTTAAATTGAAAAAACATCACCAAGACCAGTGTCAAGAAGCATGTTTCCTATGTTTTCTTCTAGGAGTTTTATGGTTTCAGGCTTTACTTTAAAATCTTTGATCCATTTTCAGGTGATTTAGTTGTGTGGTATAAGATAGTGATCCAGTTTCATTATTCTGCCTGTGACTGTTCAATTTTCCCAACACCATCTATTGAAGACACTGCCTTTTCTTCATTGTATATGCTTGCTACCTTTTTCATAAATTTATTGTCCACATATGTATGTTTTTCTCTGGGCTCTCAATTCTGTTTCTTTGATCTATGTGTCCATTTTTATGTCAATACCATCCTACTTTTATTACTATAGCTCTGTAATATAGCTTGTAATCAGGGATAGTGATGCCTCCTGTTTTGTTCTGTTTTTTCAAGATTGCTTTGGTTATTCAAGGTCTTTATGGTTAGAAATATTTTATAATTATTCTATTTCTGTGAAAAATATTAAAATTTTGATAGGAATTGCATCAAATATATAGATTGCTTTGGGTCATGTGGTTTACCCTTTATGCATTTCTTTTTGCACAAATGAACAATATGTTTCTTGTTTCTACTCTCTTATACAAAAAGATGGTATACTATAGGTACTCTATTGCACTTTATTTTTTCTTTTGCACTATTTGCTTTACAAATATAACCTGGAAGTGTATGTAGTTATAAAAAACATTTTAATGAAAGAAACGTTTTATATATATGCATATATATATATATATCAAGTATGTAAAACATGTACTCACACTTCAAGAATAATTATAATTCAAATACCTGTATAGCCACCACAAAGTTCAAGAAACAGAACACTGTCAGCACCCTAGAAATCCTCAGTCCTCCTGGTGGTTTTTGCCAATCATAGCTTCCTCTTATCTTGGATTTTGTGACATTTATTTTCTTGCCTCTCTTTATGGTTAATGACCTTATAGCTTAGTTTTGCCATTATTCAAGTGCATAAAATGTGTATTTTATGCACTTGAATTATGGGCAACTTGATGGGTTTTCATAAACTGAACATACCTACTCAAGAAAGAGATCATTTTCAGCACTCCAGAAATCCAACCTGTGCCCCTTCCCAGACACTTTCTATATCAGGATAGTCACTTTTCTGACTTTTAAGGACATAGTTTAGTTTTGCTTGGTTTTGTAATTTACATAAATAGAAAATTAATAAGGTATATCCTTCCTTTATGTAATTTTAAAAAATATTTATTTATTTATACATACAAGAGCTGGGGTGCAAGCCAGAAATGTGGGGGTGGGGTGAAAGAGAAACAGTAGGGAGCAGAACAGGCAGATTGACTGAAATACACTGCTAAGGGGAGCAGTGGGTGAAACAGGAGAGGTCTGCTGTGCCATGTGGGTTAGCTCCCTGGCCTGGTATGAAACTCATGCTGCAGTGGCTGTGATAGCTTCATAGTGCTGAGACTTAAACCCTTGCACCACCTGGGAGGCCCAGATAGATCATTTTTATTGCTGAATAACATCCCCTTGTATAAATATAACACATTTCAAAGATCCATTTCACTGGCATTGTTGAGAATTTGCCTTGAACATACATAGTTTGCAAAATAAGGAGGAAAATGGCCTAAATCTCATAGCATTACAAGTGAGACAGACAGATGAGGGAGAGAGAGCTGCAGACTACATTCTCCATGAGTGTTGCACATACGGAGTTGTGGATAGATGGACTTAAGATATTTGAAGTAAATTTTGAAGGATAAGAAGACAGGATCTCTCTAGGAGGCAGTGTGCATGGGGGAAGGAGTGATCAGGAAGGAGGAAGGGGGAAAGATGGGGGCGGGGGGAGAGAGAGATATTTCAGACAGAGGGAAAGAGCATGGTCAAAATCTGGAAATTGCTAGCATCAGGGAAAGGCTGGGTCAGAGGGGCTGCCTTTAGAAGTGAAGGGGAGAACTGAGGTTGCAGGGTAGGTTGTGAAACAAAGAATTTATCACAAAAGTCCTATGGTGCTCAGTTAAGATGATGCTTATCCCTTGAGGGAATGAGCCATCGTTGAAAATTGTTTTCTCTCCTGCTCTTCCTTTTCAAAAAATGTTTCTTAAAGAATTGTTTATTTATTTACGCATCGAGGAATTGGGGTATAGGCCAGAGGTATGGGGTGCGGGGTGGTGAGAGGATTCACCAGAGACAGAGTGAGGAGCAAAACAGGCAGATCTACTGAAATACACTGCTAAGGGGAGCAGCAGGGGAGAGAGGAGAGGCCTGCTGTGCCATGTGGGTTAGCTTTCTGGCTGGGCATGGAACCCAGGCGGTAGTGGTGGTAGAGAGGAGATTTAACCCCTAGGCCACCAGGGAGGCCCTGCTTCCTGTATTTATTTTTTAAAATATATGTGTATATATATATATATATATATATTATTTATATCTTTTACATTATTGTGTATTCCCCGTGGGTTACCCACCATCAATTCACCTGTGAACCATCACCATAGTCCCTGTGCTCTTTTCTCCCGTTTTGAACCCTTATCCTCATTTATAGTTGCCTGCTAGTTTTTGTTTTTGTTTTGTTGTTGTTATTTTCTCCTCTTGATCTCTTGTTTGTTTCCCCTATATTCCTCCTATAAGTGAAACCATTCGATATTTTTCTTTTTCCTTCTGGCTTATTTCGCTGAGTATATCCCTTCTAGCTCCATCCAAGTTGCTGCGAATGGCATGAGTTTATCTTTTTTGATTGCTGAGTAGTATTCCATTGTGTATATGTACCACGTCTTCTTGATCCAGTCATCTGTTTTGGGCATCTGGGGTGTTTTCATATCTTAGCTATTGTAAACAATGCTGCAAAAACATAGGGGTGCATGTATCCTTTTGGATTAGTGTTCAAGGAAATGCAAATGGCCAACAGATATATGAAAAAATGTTCAACATCACTTATAATCAGGGAAATGCAAATCAAAACCACAATGAGATACCACCTTACACCAGTGAGAATGGCACACATTAAAAAAACAGGCAACAACAAATGTTGGCACGGATGTGGAAAAAAAGAAACTCTCTTACACTGCTGGTGAGAACGCAAACTGGCCCAACCACTATGGGAAGCTGTATGATGGTTCCTCAAGCTGCTAAATATGGAGCTTCCACTCCAGCAATGCCTCCTTTATTTTTAAAGCAGGGCCTTATCGTGACCTATTTTGTACTTGAGAAGGAGCCCTACAGCAGAGGTCAGGGGAGATGAATTGGAGGGAGGAGGGTGGGAGACCTATGAGGAGGTCACAGCAACATTCAGGCAAGGATAATTATTGATGGTTAAAAGTCAAAGTCCTGGAGTCAGGTTTCCAAATTTTCTCCAGCCCAGTTCTCCCTCCTGATCTCCAGACTCTGATTTTTAACTTTAAAAAAAAAAAGATTTATTTATTTATGCATACAAGAACTGGGGTGTAGGGTGGTGGTGGTGAGAGGTTTCACCAGAGACAGAGTGGGGAGCAGAACAGGCAGATCTACTGAAGTACACTGCTGAGGGGAGCAGTGGGTGAGGCAAGAGAGGTCTGCTGCGCCATGTGGGAAGCTCCCTGGCCAGAGATGGAACTTGTGCTGCAGTGGCTGCAATAGCTTCATAGTACTGAGACTTAACCTGTTGTGCCATCAGGGAGGCCCTGATTTTCAACTTTTTATTCAACATCTCCACTTGAATGTCAAATAGGCACTTTAAAATGAAATACAACCAAAACTGAACTCCTGCCCTTACTCCTAAAACCAGTCCCTCCCGCAGTTTCCACTTACATTAGCAATTCCATCCTTCTGGCTGCTTAGTCTACATTCGGAAAGTTATTCCTCACCCCTCTCTTTCTTTTACACCTATGTCTAATTCATCCACAACTCTACTAATCTATTCATTTTCAGTTCCTAGATTCTATATAAATGGAATCATGCAATATGTTCTCTACTTTGGTCTGGCTTCTTTTACACAGCATACTTAGTTTGAAATTCAACCTTGCAGTTGTGTGTGTCAATAGTTCATGCTTTGCAGTGCTGAATAGTATTCCAGTGTCCTTACATACTACAATTTCTTTATCTAGTCACCAATGGAGGGGAATTTGAGTTGTTTCCAGTTTTTGTCTATTATAAATAAATCTGTTATGAAGATTTATGCACACAACTTTGCTTGGATATATGTTCTCATTTCTCTTAAATAAATGCAGATCTTCGTTTACTTATGATGGACTTAGTCCATAAGTTGAAATTACCAGTCAAAATGCATTTAATATATCTTACCCCCTGAATATCAGAGCTTAGTTTAGCCTACCTTAGATGTTCTCAGCTTACATTAGCCTATAATTGAGCAAAATCATCTAACACAAAGCTTATTTTATAATAAAGTATTGAATATTTTGTATATTTTAATACTGTACCGAAAGTGAAAAACAGTCTTTAGAATACTGTACCGTATCAATTGTGCTTGTGATTGTGTGACTGATTGGTAGTTTTTTGGTAGACTTATTAAGATTTTCTGTAAACAGTAATGTTGGATATGAAAGGGACAGCTTTTCTTATTCCTTTACAAACTGAATATCTTCTCTTTCTTTTTCTACCATAGTGCAAGGGTTAGAGCCTCCAGTACAATGTTGAATAGAAGTGGAGTCAGACATTCTTGCTTTGCTACTGATCTTAGATAAATCATTCTGTCCCCTCCCTTCCCTATTGATTATATTTAGTTTTAGATTTTTCAAAGATGCTCAATATCACTTATTGTTGTGGCAATGCAAATAAAAACCACAATGAGATTTTACCTCACATTTGTTATTTTAAAAAAATCACAAGTCCAACCACTATGGAAAGCTGTATGGCGATTCCTCAAACTGCTAAACATGGAGCTTCCATACGACCCAGCAATCCCACTTTTGGGAATTTACCCAAAGGATACAAAAACACTAATCCAAAAGGATACATGCACCCATATGTTCATTGCGGCACTGTTCACAATAGCAAAGGTATGGAAGCAACCCAGATGTCCAAAAATAGATGATTGGATCAAGAAGATGTGGT
>PVIJ01024781.1:0-11714 GCA_004024925.1 Scalopus aquaticus
TGGAAGCAACCCAGATGTCCAAAAATAGATGATTGGATCCAGAAGATGTGGTACATATACACAATGGAATACTATTCAGCATGGAAAGAAGATAAACACATGCAATTTGCAGCGACATGGATGGAATTAGAGGGGATCATACTCAGTGAAATAAGCCAGAAAGAAAGAGAAAAATATCGAATGGTTTCACTTATAATAGTCCTATTTTCTTTTACATAAATGTGACAAGCTTTTTCATTTCAGCATGTCCGTATGGAAATGCAGGCACTCTGGGTGAGATTTCATGTGATAATATGCCCGACCAGATTATTGAACCTCAGTTCCACCCACTGCAGGTAGTTAAACAAATGGAAATAAAACCACAGGTACAATATAGTTTAATGTCATGAATGGTGTACCTAATATATTTTTGAAAAGATTAGAAATGATGTAATCTATTAGCTGTTATTTTGTTTTTATCATCATAACTCGTTCTCATATGATCTCAAAATTTCCTACACAATACATTTTTGTAATATTTAGTCATGATACGGACGCGAAATTAACTTTCTTCCTTTGGGTTCCACCATGCACTGAGTGTGTTTATGCCCAGTGGGGGGGCTCTCCACACCAGGGCTGACGGGGGGTCTCTGTCAAGTCACATGTGACCTTCTGATCCAGAGTAGGTCGCGATTGCTCAGATTCTAACTCAGCTCCCAAGGCCTGATTTATGCCACGAAGGCCTCACTGGCTGAGTAAAGGGGCGTCTGTCCCAACTCTGGCCTCTGACCACACATGTGACCAAGAGGATCAGCGACATTAAAGGGGAAGCTCTCCAGGTAGGAGACACTGATCAGTTAGAAAACTTAGCTGGAAACTGATAAAACCAACCATTGTAACTCTAGGCCAAGACTACAGAAATGGAGAATAACAAATTGTGGCTTGAGTTCCATTATCTCCAGTATACATGAAATATCAAAAAACATCACAGTGTGAACAAGAGCGACAATCAATGCTAATAGAGTATATGAAGATACTGTAAATATGTATTTTAAAAGATTATAAATTATGCTATGGAATGATATGAATTATAAGAATATAAATGGTGTATAATGTAAAAATTTAAAATAAGCGTCTCTTAATGGAGTCATGAACTCATCTTCCCATTACATTTTGGTAAGTGTCCCCTTCATCAGTCTCCCCACAGCCGTCTTCATGGCCTGGTTTCTCAGACTGTAGATGACGGGATTAAAGGTGGGGGGCACCACCGTGTAGAACATAGAAATGACCAGGTCAGGCATGGACGGAGTCCCTGAGGTCGGCTTCAGATAAGCAAAGCATCCAGTGGAGAGAAACAGCACCACAACCAGCAGGTGGGGAAGGCAAGTGGAGTAGGCCTTGGCCTGACCTTCTGTGGATGAAATCTTCCTGACAGCAGAAAAGATATGGACATAGGAAATGATGATGGAAATAAAACAGCAGGAATCCGTCACAGCACTAGTCATAATGGGTGCAAGTTCATTGATTAAACTTTCTGAGCAGGAAATAGCCAGCAACTGGGGGATGTCACAGAAGAACTGGTGGACCACGTTGGACCCACAGTAGGACAAGGAGAAGGTTCCAGCTGAGTGCATTACACCATAGACACCCCCACCCAGCCAGGACACAGCTGCCAGCTGCACACACCTGTCCCTGCTCATGAGGACCTCGTAGTGCAGGGGGCGGCAGATGGCAGCATAGCGGTCAAGGCTCATCACCGTGAGCAGGTGCAGCTCTGTAGCCCCTGAGATAACCAGCATGAAGACCTGGAACACACAGCCCAGGAACGAGATGGAGCTGCTGTGCGTCAGAGCGTTGGCAATGGACTTGGGGACTATGGCCGAGATGAGGCAGAGGTCCGTGAGGGACAGATTCCTCAGGAAGAAGTACATGGGCGTGTGGAGGTGCGGGTCCAGGGTGGTGATGGCCACGATGAGCCCGTTCCCCAGCAGGGCGCACAGGTAGGCCAGGGAGAAGAGCAGTGGGTGCAGGAAGCCCATGTTCCCGTGGGTGGGGAACCCCAGGAGGACGAATTCTGTCACCTCCGTGAGATTCATCCCCCTGGAGATGTTTCCTGCATCACAGGTCAAGAGGACGGGAACGCTGTACGTTGGCCTGTGCTGGACACGCGGCGTTTACCTGCACATGGCCAGCACTTTCCTTTGCCCTCGTGATCACTCTCCGGGCCCTCCTGAGCGTCTTCACCCCACAGGGCCCCCAGTTCCTGCTCTGCTCGACCTCGTGGCCTCAGTGACTGGAAGGTGCCGCCCTTGTCCACGCAGCTGTGACGATGCTGAGGGCAGGGAATCCCCTGACTCAGCCGCTGAGCACAGTCTCTCCCCACACTCACTGCATCAGGGGTGGGCCCCCCACTGAGCCAGCCCCCTTCTCCCGTCACAAGCCCCCAGGTCAACTCAGCTCCCAGGAGGGGGACACTCAAGGAGCCTTAGGGAACCTGAATGAGCAAGGGTAACCCCAAATCTACCCTGTGGTGTTTTCCAGCTGCCACGTCCCCCAAACCCCACGCAGGCCCCGCTCACAGGCGCACATGGGAGATCAGTGGACACGGCCCCCGGGGTCTGTGCTGCTCTCAGCGCCCAGGACATTCAGCACAGAATGGGGCGGGGTGTGCCAAGCTCCCCATGTGGGGTGACAACTGTGTCCCCCGCTCCTGCATCCTGTGACCGGGGGTGACCTCCTGCTCTGCTCACCCTGATCTCTGTCCCCCCGCCCCGCTCTCCCCTGAGGCGCTGAGATTGTTTCTCCTCCAGCTCCTTCCTCCCGGTCACGCCCACTGTCCCCCCTGAGGGCGAGCTTGTCCCCCGCGGCCCCGTCCCCTCTGTCCCATCACACTCAGCACATCTGGGCTGGGGGAGGCGGCTCCGGGCGGGTCAGACGGTCTGTGGGTGTGGCTGTCCCTGCCGGGCACGGGGCCGGGGCCCTCCGTGTGCGGGTTTGTTCCTCACCCCAGGCCCGTCCGGGAGGGGACGTCTGGGCCCGGGGCAGGCCCCACTCTCCTCCTGCTCCCCGGTGTCACCCTCACCTCCTTTTGTGGGGTGACGGAGGGTCAGCTCCTGGGGAAACAATGATTTTAAGGGGAATGTAATAATATAAAATAATTGTAAAAGATTAGTGGAAATAATTCCAGATAGTTAAAAAAAAACAAGGAAATAATTCATGAAACGATGTGGTCAAAATGTTGACATCTGTTGGGTGATTTAAATACAAATTAGTTAATATAAATTTTACATGTATTTCCTCTTGACCCTATTTAAGTTCTCTGACTTTATTTTACAGTGTCACTAGCACCTGAGTGATGGTGTTGGAGAAAACCCAAGTTCCTGTCCTTAAATGTCAGATTTCCACAGCAGACTCACAATTCCAGCCACGATCAGTCAACATTTTCCTGTAAATATTACTGAATTTCTACTTCACTCATATCTGTCATATTTAGGACAATAAGGCATAACATTCTGGTTTTTAACAATAAGCATTAGTTAATATCCTCTGGAATGTTTTTATTACATTCTAATTACATGAATCATTGTGATTTTTTTTAGTACCCAAAACACACTCTGTGTTCTGAATGCAAAAATTCTGGTTATGCAGCAGTGATCATCCCATCCCCATAAAGCAAAATCATCTCGTATGTTCATTTTTTAAAACTCACTATCTTTGAACATTGAACGTTAAGTTAAAAAAATTATATTTTCCCTCAGGGAGACTCTTTGCAGGGTGATTAGGCAGTGGGAAATTGATCAACTTGTGCACCTCTAGAATTAGTTTTCCTTATTTATAAAATGAATATTTTAACTGCTTGGCTTCCTCAAGTCTCAAATGCAGCTTGAAATCCCAAAACTGACAAGTCTGAATGGATTCTCCTCTGACCACACCGGGTACCAGATACCTGCAAATCTGGGGGAACGTCCCAGCCGCCTTGTGGAGTCTCTTCTCTGAGGTTGTCCCCTCACAGGACAGAGGGCGTCCCGGCCCCTCCCTCCATGGCCGCGGCGTGTGTGGGTCCTCTGGACACTCCTGGATCCACCCTCCGTCCTCTGCCGCCTCCGTGGACAGAGCAGGGGCCTCGGGCGGGGCTATTTGCCCTCTGGTGCCGGCGCCTGGGAGTTGGTCACTGTCCCAGACTCCGTCCCTCGGGGACTCTACCCAGGGGACAAGCGCATGTGTCCAGTTGACTGTGTTAATTGGCCTCGTCCTACAGCACGTCCCAGTGCTCATTAGTGCCCGAGTGTGCCAGAGGCAATTTCCTTAGTTCTTACCCTTGCGTGGAGGGGACTGTGGTTTCCTCCTCCTCCGGCCCCATCAGCCCCACGACCCCGCCGCGGGGGGACCCGGGTGTGGCCCCATTGTCAAAGCCGCTGAGAAGCCACATCCAGAGGGAGCTGGACAGTCTCCGTCCCCCACTGCGGCCTTCATGGGGTGACCGGGAGGTGGGCGCGTGGGACGGGGCAGTGGTGGAGGCGGGAGGGCGGCCGGGAGGGAGGGACGTGGCAGACAGGCAGAAGCTGAACAGAGGTGCAGGGAGAAGGGGGCACACCGGGGCTTTCTGAAATTTGTGTCTTGGCATCACTTCAGTGTTTTTTATATGATTTGGTCCATTCTCAGTCCCTGGGAGTGTGCGTTTAAATCTGAATAGTTACTACTGTTGAGTAATTTTGCCGGGACCTTTATAAATGGGATGTTACTGGGTTCGGTCCGGGTGTTGTTTCACTAGTGTCTTGATCTCGTGATTAGAGTGGCTTTTCCTGTCGGAAAGTTCTTGGAAAAGAACTTTTTTATTTATGGACTTAAAAAACAGTATAAAATGGTTAGAAGCAGGGTAATAAGCAAATAAAATACAAACTTTTGCCACAGCATTAGCTGGATTCCAAATGGCTGTGTGAGTGTGAGTGTGTGTGAGTGTGTATGAGTGTGTGTGTGTGAGTGTGTGTGAGAGTGTGTGAGTGTGAGTGAGTATGTGTGAGTGTGTGTGAGTGTGTGTGAGTGTGTATGAGTGTGTGAGTGTGTGAGTGTGTTTGAGTGTGTGTGAGTGTGTGTGAGTGTGTGTGAGTGTGTGTGAGAGTGTGTGAGTGTGTGTGAGTGTGAGTGTGAGTATGTGTGTGTGGCCCTTGCAGTGTCCGCGTAGGGAGCTGTCGCTCGGGCACAAGCGGCCTCCGCGTCCCCGACCCCGCGGGGGGTGGTGCCCAGGCGGGGCTGAGACTTTTCCCCCAAAATACTCTCGGCACGTCCCGGCGCCTGCTGACGCGGATGTTGAGCGGGTTGTCGTCATGACGGCATTTTCACATGACGCAGAGGCCACAGGCGTTCGTGCCGCGGCGGCATCAGCCTCCTCACCTCGCGCACCACGATGCCTCCCGCCCTTTCCTCAGGGTGAGGGAGGCGCCCCGGGAGGGGCAAATCTTTCCTGATGTGGCGAGAACGGACGCGCAGGGCCTCGGGCGGGCCGGGCCGCAGCCGCCTCTCGGGGTCCCCGCCCGGCCCCCGGCCCGCAGGGCTAAGGGGACTTTAATCCGCGCCCCCCGGAGCCCCCCAAGGGTTGCTTTCATATCTAGCTCTCTTTTGGTTCATTTTTTTGACTATAAGGTGGCCGTTTATTTTTGTGTCAATTATGTAAACTTCCAACTGTATTGAAGTAGCTTATTTGATTTTATTTGTTTTTTTCCACTGGAGTCGTTAGAGATCTCAATGTCCACAACAATTTTAATTGTGCTTAAATGGTTAAATTCATATAATCTGGAGATCTTTAATGTTTTATTAACTTAAACATTTTAATTATGTTATACAAAGATGGCAATGAATAGTCTCAATAATATTTATAATGGTTTGAATCAGGTTCTTACTCAATATATATACTGGATTCTCATTTTACCCAATAATTTTACAACAGTAAACTATAACAGTAGCAAGAATTAATATTAACAAAGTCATTAACTGGCAGAAAAAATAAAAAGGCCAATCACTTAAAAAAACAGTAGCGACTTGTCAACAAGGAGTTTGAGGATCGCGATTTTGCCTCCTCTTCTAACCGTCCTGGCTGCCACCAAATTCCCCTTGTGCACAGAGAGCTCATCTCAGCGGGAGGCAGCTCAGCCTGACGAGCCCCTCGTGGGCAAACTGTGAGAATGAGTGAAATGATCTGATGTCCAATTAGAACTGCATTTTATTATGAAATAAAGATTTATTTTTTTTATTTATACATACAAGCTGGGGTACAGGCCAGAGGCGTGGGGCGGCGAGAGGGCTCACCAGAGACAGAGTGGGGAGCAGAACAGGCAGATCAGAAATACACTGCTGAGGGGAGCAGCGGGCAGGCAGGAGAGGTCTGCCGCGCCATGTGGGATTCTCCCCGGCCGGGAGTCGAACTCGCGTCGCCACTGCCGACAGCTCCACAGCGCAGCGCTCAACCGCTGCGCCACTGGGGAGGCCCTATTATGAAATATTTAGGTGTGAAGTTTCCAAATACTGGATGTTACCGACAGGTCTAGTGCAGTCAGCAGACGCGGCACTGAGGCCAGCCGGGGCTGCATTCACCTGCCCAAATGTACATCTTCTCCCATCTTTGCATGTTTTGATGTCCACATAAATGACAGATGACAGTGTAGTTTTATCGTATGTTGATCCAACAAGCATTTTCACTTCAACATGTCCGTGTGGGAACACAGGCACTCTGGGTATAATTTCTTGTGATTTTATGTCCGACCAGGACATTGTCCCCCAGTTCCCACACACTTCAGTAAGGGGGATAAACACATGTGTACAGTATATATATTTTTAAATTTATTTTTTATTTATATCTTGTACATTATTTTGTATTCCCCGTAGGTTTCCCTCCAACAATTCGCGCGTGAACCGTCACCATAGACCCTAGTGCTCTTTCCCTCCCACCCCCCTGCAGAATGTCTCTTATTTATGGATGTGACTTGCTTTTGTTTTGTGTGTTATTTTCTCCTCCTGACCTCTTATTTCGCTCCCCTATACTCCTCCTATAAGTGAAACCATTCAATAGTTTTCTTTTTCCTTCTGGCTTATTTTGCTGAGCATGATCCCTTCTAGCTCCATCCATGCTGCTGCGAATTGCATTAGTTTATCATAGTTTAATGTCATGAATGGCATACTTAGGTATTTCTCAAAATATTGGATAGGAAGTAGTACTCGCTATCATTTTGTTTTTATCATCATAACTCATTAAGTTTTCTTGTTGTTTATCAAAATTGCTACCCAATATACTTTTGTATTAATTAGTCATTATACGGAACATGAAATTAACTTTCTTCATTTGGGTTCCACTGTGCGCTGAGTGTGTTTCATGTCCAGTGGGGGGCTCTCCACACCAGGGCTGACAGGGGGTCTCTGTCAAGTCACGTCTGAGCTCCTGATCCACAGTCGGTCGTGACTGCTCAGATCTGACTTAGATCCCAAGGCCTTATTGTTGCCACGAAGGCCTCACTGACTGAGTAAAGGGGCGTCTGTCCCAACCGTGGCCTCTGACCACACACATGACCAAGAGGGTCAGTGACATTAAAGGGGAAGATCCTTACAGGCTGAGACACTGACCCGGTTAGAGAACTTCTGCTAAAACTGAAATGAAACCAACCATTGCATCCCTACGCTGAGATTACAGAAATAGAGAACAGCAAAAAATGGCTGAGTTCAGTTCTCACCAGTAAACATGCAATATCAGAAAGCAACTAAGTGTTAGTAAACAAGAGGAAGAGATAAAGCTGATAGAGTATATGAAGTCATCTTAAATATATTTTGCAGTGAATGCGTATTTTTAAATTATACTATGGAATTACATGACATAAAATATAAAGGATGAATTATGAGAAAATTTATGATAAGTGTCTTGTAATGGAGTCATGAACTCACCTTCTCCATTACATTTTGGTGAGTGTCCCCTTCATCAGTCTCCCCACAGCCGTCTTCATGGCCTGGTTTCTCAGACTGTAGATGACGGGATTAAAGGTGGGGGGCACCATCGTGTAGAACATAGAAATGACCAGGTCATATATGGATGGAGATTTTGAGGTTGGCTTCAGAAAAGCAAAGAATGCACTGGAGACAAATAGCACCACAACCAGCAGGTGGGGAAGGCAAGTAGAATAGGCCTTGGCCTGACCTTCTGTGGACGGAATCTTCCTGACAGCAGAGAAGATGTGGACATAGGAAATAATGATGAAAACAAAACAGCAGGAATCTGACACCACACTAGTCATCATGGGGACAAGTTCGTTGATTAAACTTTCTGAGCAGGAAATAGCCAGTAACTGGGGGATGTCACAGAAGAACTGGTGGACCACGCTGGACCCACAGTAGGACAAGGAGAAGGTTCCAGCTGTGTTCATCACAGCGATGACAAACCCACCCAGCCAGGACACAGCTGCCAGCTGCACACACCTGTCCCTGCTCATGAGGACCTCGTAGTGCAGGGGGCGGCAGATGGCAGCATAGCGGTCAAGGCTCATCACCGTGAGCAGGTGCACCTCTGTCCCAGCTGACATGATCATCACGAAGACCTGGAGAACACAGCCCGGGAACGAGATGGAGCTGCTGTGCGTCAGAGCATTGACAATGGACTTGGGCGCCGTGGCCGAGATGAGGCAGAGGTCCGTGAGGGACAGATTCCTCAGGAAGAAGTACATGGGCGTGTGGAGCTGCGGGTCCAGGGTGGTGATGACCACGATGAGCCCGTTCCCCAGCAGGGCGCACAGGTAGAGCAGGGAGAAGAGCAGTGGGTGCAGGAAGCCCATGTTCCCGTGGGTGGGGAACCCCAGGAGGACGAATTCTGTCACCTCCGTGAGATTGGTCACTGCTGGAGACATCACCTGCATCAAAAGTATAGACCGAAATGCTGTCACCGTCGGCCAGAGCTGGACACGTGGCGTTTATCTGCACGTGGCCAGCACTGTCCTTCCCCTCGTGGTCACTCTCTGGGCCCTGCTGAGCGTCTTCACCCCACAGGGCCCCCAGTTCCTGCTCTGCTCGACCTCGTGGCCTTAGTGACTGGAAGGTGCCGCCCTTGTCCACGCAGCTGTGACGATGCTGAGGGCAGAGAATCCGCTGACTCAGCCGCTGAGCACACCCACACTCACCGCTTAAGGGATGGGCCCCCCCCACACACACACACTGAGCCAGACCTGTCCCCTTCTCTCCCCTCACCAAGTCCCCAGGGCAGCTCACCTCCTGTAGGGGAACTCTCTGTTACTCTTAGGATACATGAACTAGCAAGGGTGACCCCAAATCCCGCCGGTGCGGTCTTCCAGCTGCCACGTCCCCCAAACTCCACGCAGACCCCACTCACAGGCGCACATTAACGGCTCAGTGGACCCTGCCCCCTGGGTCTGTCCTGCTCTCAGTTCTCACGACTTTCAGCACAGAATGGGGTGGGATGTGCGCAGTGCCCAGTGTGGTGTGACGACTGTCTCCCCCAATCCTGCATCCTGTGACTCCGGGGGTGACCTCCTGCTCTTCTTACCCCATCATTGTCTGCCCGCCCCGCCCTCCCCTGCGGAGACAGGATTGTTTCTCCTCCAGCTCCTTCCTCCCCGGTCACGCCCACACGTCCCCCCTGAGGGTGAGCTTGTCCCCCCACGGCCCCGTCCCCTCTGTCCCCATCAGACTCAGCACATCTGGGCCAGGGGCGGCGGCTCCGGGCGGGTCAGACGGTCTGTGGGTGTGGCTGTCCCTGCCGGGCACGGGGCCGGGGCCCTCCGTGTGCGGGTTTGTTCCTCACCCCAGGCCCGCCCGTGAGGGGACGTCTGGGCGCGGGGCAGCCCCCACTCTCCTCCTGCTCCCCGGTGTCACCCTCACCTCCCTCTGTGGGCTGACGGAGGGGGAGGTGGGAAAGGGAGGATTTTTAACTAACATAGTCACATAAAAAATTGCAGAACATTGGTGGAAATCTTCCCACTGATTTAATAGAAATAAGAAAATAAATCAGGATATGAGGTAGTCAAAGATGTAGACATCATCTGAATGATATTAAAACCTGTTTATAATGATGAATTAATTCCAACATATATTTCATCCTGTGCGTTATGAACGACAGCCCCTGAGAGGTGGAGTTAGGATAAACCCGAGGCCCCTCCGTGAGCAGACAGGTGTCCACTCCGTCTTCTCTGTGTCAGAGCCGCGAAATGGTCAGCTCTGTGGCCATAAAGTTAGAGAGTTTCTACCTGACTCCATGTCTGTCATGATATTTAGGCAAAAAATCATTCTGATTTTTAACAATAAGCATTCTATTTAATTTCCTCATGAATTCATTGATTACAGTCTAATTCCATTAATTGGCCTATTTTTATTTAGTACCCAGACACACTCAGGGTGCTGAATGCTAAGATGCCTGTCATGAAGCAATAATACCACATCTGCCATCAATTCAAGTCTTCTAATAAAAAATTGTTCTAAAAGACAACATTTTTTGGACACTTTATTAAAGATGAATGTATTTTCTCTCATTGAGACTTACCTTAGGATGATCCGGCAGAGGGAGATTGAACATCTTTTATACCTTTAGAATGTGTTAGTTTTCATTATTTATAAATGAATATTTTAATTACTGTGCTTTTGCAAGTCTAAAATGAATCTTGATTTAAAAACTTTCAACTCTGGATGATCATTCTGAACACTGTTTAATGACCAATACCTGCGATCTGGGGAACGTCCCACGTGCCTTGCAGAGTCTCTTCTCCGAGGTTGTCCCCTCACAGGACAGAGGGCGTCCCGGCCTCTCCCTCCATGGCCGCGGCATGTGTGGGTCCTCTGGACACTCCCAGGATCCACCCTCCGTCCTCTGCCGCCTCCGTGGACAGAGCAGGGGCCTCGGGCGGGGCTATTTGCCCTCTGGTGCCGGCGCCTGGGAGTTGGTCACTGTCCCAGACTCCGTCCCTCGGGGCCTCTACTCCAGGGGACAAGTGCACATGTCTGGTGACTGTCTTAATTGGCCCCATCCTACAGCACGTCCCAGTGAGTAATTAGCGCACTTGGTGTGTGGATGTAATTTTGTTTTTCTTGTGTATGGAAATGAATATGAAAACCCTCATTTCCAGGGTCCATCATATCTGTTGTGTCTACTGAGGTTGGCGCCATCATTAAAAGCAGTGGAATGAGTCCATGTCCCAGAGACCTGGACAGTCACCCTCACCCACTGTGTGCCCTTTATGGGGGACCTTGAGAGATGGGAGTGAGGGAGGATGAGGGAATGGTGGGGGCAGGAAGGAAGGGAAGTAAATGAAGACAGGAAGGAAGGAACAGAGGGAGGGAGAGTGGGGAGGAAAGACAAGTAGAAATTCAACAGAAGTGAATGACCAAGAGGAAAAATACCCACTTTTATGAAAAAGATATTTGTGCAAGTCTCTTAAATACTGCTGCTTAGTTTTTTCCAATTCAGCACCTATAGCTCTGCACTTAAAGTGTAACTGTTTTTATGTTTGGATAATTTCATTGTAATCTTAGCAAAATAATTAGGGTTTCTGCAGACGATGTCATCTGACTTAGGTTTGCTACATCATGTAGTGATGTCATATATTTGGGAACAGGAGTTCATCTGTTTTGAGTTTGTTTTTCTATGTGGTTGACAGTGACCTAGTATCATTCCACTGCATGTGGCTGTCCACTTTCCCAGCGCCATTTCCCACTTTCCTTGTTCTCGTGCATCTCTTGGCTCCTTGTCCTGATTA
>PVIJ01024782.1:0-11717 GCA_004024925.1 Scalopus aquaticus
CAGCACACACACACCTCCCCCACACACAGCAGACACCCACACACAGCACACACACAGCACACAGTACACCCCCCCACTCCACACCCCGCAGACACCCCCACACAGCACACACACACCCACACACATCACACACCCCACACCCCCACTCTGCGCGCACGAGCGATGCTGTGTCGGGGCGGAGGGTCCGGCGAAGCGGAGGCGCGCGGTCCTGGGGGCGGGAGCGGCCGTGGTGGGGCGGGTGGGGGAGGGGACGCCGCGCCCTCGAGGGCCCCCGCAGCGCGCTCATGCGCGGCGCCTGCTTTGCACGCGGGGTGAGGCGGCCTTCACGGGGCGCGTCCGTGCGCTCCGCTCGCTCGTTTACAGCCCGGGCGGGAGCAGCGGGCCTGGGCGGCCGCCGCGGGCGGGGAGGGCGGGGCAGCGGGGCTCCCGTGAGCAGCGAGTGGCCCAGCGGAGTCACAGAATTCAAATAACTCGGCTTAAAAACAGCTGCTGGGGGTCTGGCCCTGGGGACTGTCCATCGCCCCGGGGCGCGGCCCAGCCGGGCGGGCGGAGCGCAGCACCTTGGCACCCCGACCGCTGTGGGCGGCGGCCGGAGTGGCGCCTGCACGGCCGGGCCGCCCTCGGCCACAAGTGCGTTAGTTACGGTTCCAACCGTGCAGCACGGCGGCCCGGCTCTCCCCTGCGGGCAGCCCAGCTACCGAGGCCGCCCCGCGCCCGGGCTCCAGGCACGCCCCACAGGGACAGGAGCCCGCGCCCGGCTGGCGGCCCCGGGGTGCCGGCCGCAGAAATGCAGGCGCACGAAGCCTGAGGGGCAAGTGCAGGGAACCTCCCACTCCTTCCCGGAAGCGCGGGCAGCAGAGTGCCTGGATCCTGTAAGGTCCTCGGGGCTAATCCAGGAGCAGACCGAACCCTGGCCCGAGCCGTCACCCCGAGCTCCCTGGACACCCCGAGGCCCCTCTGTCAGAGGCCCACCGGGGCCCAGGTGGCCAGCGCCTTCCCGGCCAGACTGCACCCAGCCCGGCGCCGCCCGTCAGCGCTGCTGACCGCAGAGCCGGGGCCGCGCGGCTGTCTGGCCACAACTGCGGAGCTCCGGGCCGTCAGCCCAGCAGCGCCGCAGCCGCCCGTGCTGGTCACCACACACCTGCCCTGGCGGAGGAGACCGCGGGCGCCGCGGAGCTGCCCCCAGCACCTCGCTTGGACACGCTGGCCGGAGCGCAGCAGGGGGCCAGCAGGCCAGGCCGTGGGCAGAGCCTGGGGTGGCCGCTTCTCTGCCACGGGAGAATGGGCGAGAACAAGGAACAGGCCTTGCCACGTGTGTTTTCATGGCACATGCACATTTATCAAATCTTAACTTAAAATACTTTACTCCATTTTTTTCAGCTTTTATCAGGGAACTGCATGAAAAAAGTGCATATTCCAGAGCGAGGGTCAGCAGCAGTTTCCGTCGTGTGGGAGCCGCGGCCGCCCTCACGGGCCCTGGGGACAGCCGAGCACACTGGCCACGGAGGCCGATGTGGCCTGGCCGGGCAGGGTCTGCTGACCGCCCCGCCGCCGCCAGGAGCAGTGGGCCCGAGGGGTCGGGAGCGGCCGGGTCGCCCCAAAGGCGAGTCGGCTCCGCCGGCCACTGCTGCGGGCGGCCGGGCCCCGGGCAGCTGCGGGGGCCGGGGCGGGGCCGGGCCAGAGCCCGGGGCCGCTCTCCCCAGCCAAGAAACGCTCCGGAGACGCGCCTGCGGCCAGGGCCCGCCCCCGGGCAGCGGGAAGGACGATTACTCGGTGACCGCGGGCCCCTCGAGCTCCCTGAGCACCCGCAGCCCGGCGCCCCCGCGGCACACACGGCCGCCCGGGGGGGGGGACCGCCAGGCGGGCTGGACGGGCGCTTTGCTTCGGCGGGGGGCCCCTCACAGCGGCGTCTCCTTCTTGTAGCTGAAGCCGGGGTCCGCGCTTGCGAGCTGCAGCCGCAGGGCTTGCTTGAGGCTCAGCTCCGGCTCGGGGCGGGGGTGCCCCTCCAGCCCCTCGGGGAGCCCCGGGTCCTGCGCGGCCCGGGGCACCGCGACCCTCCCCAGGAGCACCTGGCCGCCCTGGAGGTGGTAGTTGGGGTTCGTCACGATGCCGTTTCTCTTCTTCTGCTCCCCGCCCTGCTGGGGGCCGGGGGGCGCCGCGGGGCCCCGCCGGTCGAGCTGCGTCATCTCGTACTCGGAGACCCTGGGCTGCGCGTGGCCCTGCTCGGCCCTGCGCCCGGCCGGCCCCGGCTTGCCGGGGTTCTCAGGCCGCCCGGCCGGCTGCGTCGGGCCGGGCCTGGGGCCGGGCTGGGCCGGGCCCCACTCGGGCTCGCTGCCGGGCGAGGGGGCGGCGGAGCCGGGCGACGCCACGGACTGGCGGCTGCGGCTGCGCGGCAGCGAGTGCTGCTGGAGCTGCTCGGTGAAGGACAGGCCGTGGACGCTGTCCATGGGCGCCGTTTGCGCCGTGGCGGTGGACGACGTGGTCCGCAGCGAGGAGTTCTTGGAGCTCTTCAGGGAGTAGTTGGACAGCGAGGACCTCTGGCGGTCGGCCGTGGAGTCGGGGGACTCGGAGGGGGAGCTGAAGGCGGGCGCCGGGCCCCCGGGCAGGCCCCGCAGGGAGGGCTGCGCGTCGCCCCCGCCCGTGCTGCCCGAGCTGCTGGACGGCGCGGCCGGCGGCGGCTTCTGCTCCGCGGTGTGCGCGGGCGACGGGGCGCAGCCGTTGAGGCCGGCCGCGCCGTGCTGCTCCAGCAGCTTGATGATCTGCGCGTGCCCGTTCTTGGCGGCCACGCGCATGGCCGTGCGCCCAAACTGGTCGGCGTGCCCGGGGTCAGCGCCCTGCTCCAGCAGCGCCCGCACCACCTCCAGGTGGCCCTCCTGGGCCGCGATGCCCAGGGCCGTGGCGCCCTGGTTGCAGGCGTGGTCCACGCCCGCGCCATGCGCCAGCAGCAGCCGCACCACCCGCGCGTGGCCCTGCCAGGCGGCCGACTGCAGCGCCGAGCGCCGCTCCCTGTCCGCCGCGTTGACGTCGGCGCGGTGGGCCAGCAGCGCGCGCACCACGTCCAGGTGGCCCTGCCAGCAGGACACGTGCAGCGCGGTCCTGCCCTCGGCGTCGCTGGCCTCCACGTCCGCCCCGTGCTCGAGCAGGCACTCGGCCATGGCCGGCTGGTTCTCCAGGGCCAGCATGTAGAGCGTGGGCCGTCCGTCCGCGTCCTTGCAGTCCACGTCGGCGCCGTGGCGGAGCAGCAGCTCTACCACGTCCCGGTGGCCCTCCAGGGCGGCCACGCGCAGAGCGTTCCTGCCGTCGTAGCCCCGGTGGTCCACGCTGGCCTTGCCGTCCAGCAGCGCCTGCACGCAGTCGTAGTGGCCCTCCTGGGCGGCCAGGATGGCCGGGATGCGGCCGTCGTTGTCCGTCTCGCTGGTGCGCGCGCCCTGCTCCATCAGGGCCTCGCAGATGAGCCGGTGGCCCTCGAAGGCCGCCATGTGCAGCGGCGTCCAGCCGGCGTCGTCCCGGTGGTTCTCGTCCAGCCCGCGGTCCAGCAGGGTGCGCACCACCTCCACGCTGCCCTGGGCGGAGGCCACGCTGAGCACCGTGCGGCCCTCGCTGTCGATGCTGTCCACGGCCGCACCCCAGAGCAGCAGCGCGTGCACCACGGCGGCGTGGCCCATCGAGGCTGCGGCCAGCAGCGGGGTGCGGCCGTTGTGGTCGGCGTGGTCCACGTCCGCGCCGCCCTCCAGCAGCAGCTCCACCACATCCACGTGGCCCTCGTAGGCGGCCACCAGCAGCGGCGTCATGCCGTCCTTGTCGCGGTGGTCCACCTCCGCCCCGCGGTCGATCAGCAGGCTGACCACGGCCGCGTGCCCCTTGCTGGCCGGCACGCAGAGCGCGGCCACCGAGAGCGCGGTGCGGCCGTCGGCGTCCTCGTGGTCCAGCTGCGCGCGGTGCTCCAGCAGCCGCTCCACGACGCCGCGGTGGCCCATGTAGGCGGCGGCGATGAGCGCCGTGCGGCCCTCGCGGTCGGCCCGGTTCACCTGCGCGCCGTGCTGCAGCAGGCGCAGCACCACGTCCTCGTGGCCGCCCCAGGCCGCGGCGCGCAGCGCGGTGCGGCTGTCGGCGTCGGCGCAGTCCACCTGCACGCCCGCCCGCAGCAGCGCCGCCACCACCTCGGAGTGGCCGCCCCAGGCGGCCGAGCGCAGCGCCGTCCAGCCGTCCCGGTCGGTGTGGTTGGCGTCGGCGCCGCGGCCGAGTAGGCAGTGCACCACCTTGGCGTGGCCCTGCCGGGCGGCCAGCGTGAGCGGCGTGTGGCCGCGCGCGTCCTCCAGCTCCAGGTCCGCGCCCCGGGACAGCAGCAGGTGGACCACGTCCAGGTTGCCGCTGTGGGCGGCGCTGCCCAGGAGCGTGCGGCCGCAGCCGTCGCGGCGGTTTACGGAGGCCCCGGTGTCCAGCAGCGCCCGCACCGAGTCCTCGCGCCCCAGCGCCTGCGGCACGGCGCCCGCGGCGCGGCCGTCCTCGCCGCCCAGCCGGGCGCCCGCCTTCACCAGCAGCCGCAGCGCCTCGGGCTCCAGCCGCGCCCGCTCGCTCAGCGCGCCCCCCACCGGCGCGCCGCTCCACAGCAGCCACAGGGCCAGCTCGGCCGCGCCCAGCTGCAGGTTGGAGCGCGCCAGGTGCAGCGCGAACTCCTGCGCCTCCAGGGCCGAGAGGCCGGGCGCGCGGCAGGTGCAGCTCATGGCCAGCATGCGGTGGCCCTCGGCCGCGTTGCACAGGTACTTCTGCGTGCAGTGCTTCACGTCCAGCAGCCACTCGGCGAAGCTGTGGTGGAACAGCGTCTTGGTGCCGCCCCGCCCGTCCACCAGCAGCTTGGACAGGACGTCCAGCTTGCGCTGGAAGTCGTCCGCGGTCAGCGCCATGCTCCGGGTCCACACGGCGTGGTAGAGCTCCGTGGCGGTCAGCGGGCGGCAGGCCGCGAGCATCACGTTCAGGATGGGCTGCACCTTGGCGAACTGCTTCCGCACGAAGAGCCGCTGGCACAGCCAGAGGTAGAGCCCGTTGAGGGTGCCGGGGATGTCGCGCACCTCGCGCAGCGCCACGAAGCGCTCGGCCACGCCGTCCAGCACGCGCTCCAGGTAGAGGAAGCAGCCGCTGCTCTTGATGTGCAGCTGGTTGAGCATCTCGGCCGTCTCCTTGGTGAGGTGCTGCCGCAGGGCCTCCTCGCGGTCCAGCCGGCGCAGGATGTACTGCTGCACGTCCTTCACCACGTGCGCCCTGCGCAGGTCGTCCAGGCTGATCTTCCGGAAGCCTGGGGGCGGGGCGGGGCCGGGCGTCAGGCCGAGCCGGCGGGGGCCGCGGCCGCCGGGCTCTCGCCAGTGTCGGGAGACGGCCCCGCGGGCAGCCCCGGCTCCGAGCGCGGGCCGGAGAGGCCGCGGGACACAGCAGGCCCGCCTCCGGCAGCGGGGCCCGCGTCAGGCGCCTCGGGGGCGTCCACGGCCGCCCGGGGCCTCTGCCACCGCGCCCAGGGCCGGAAGGGGCCGCCGGCTGCCAGAAAAAGCTCAAACCTTGAGCGGCAACTCGGCCAAACGGTGTGAACCAAACTGAACCAACGTGGAGACAGTGGTGTCGTGCGCGCCTAACTCTGCTGCTGGGGGCCTCCCCGGTGGCGCAGCGGCTAAGCGCTGCGCTGTGGAGCCGTGGGCAGCGGCGACGCGAGTTGGCCGCCCGGCCGGGGAGATTCCCACAGGGCGCCGAAGACCTCTCCTGCCTCCCCGCTGCTCCCCTCAGCAGTGTGTTTCTGATCTGCCTGTTCTGCTCCCCGCTCTGTCTCTGGGGAGCCCTCTCGCCGCCCCCCCGCCTCTGGCCTGCACCCCAGCTTGTGTGCATAAATATTAAAAAAAAAAATCTGCGGCTGGGGCTGTAGGGACCCGCGTCCAGCTCGGCGGGGGCAGCGAGGGCGTGGCCAGAGCCGCGGGGGGAGGAGCCGCGCGGGCACCGTGGAGGGCACGTGGCTCCGCAGGAAAGGGCTGGAGGGACCCAGCCGGGCCGCCGGTGGGCGGAGCTGGTGAGGAGAGGCCGCGGGCGCGCCCGGGGAGACCGGGAGGCCGTCGGGCAGGGGGAGGAGGCGCAGGCGGCTCTGGGGCGCCGAGCCCAGGCCGAGGAAATGCGCGGCCACGGCGGAAGGAGCCGAGGACACGGCGGGGCCGGCTCAGCCCGGACACGGGCCTCTGAGCGCCGCTGTCAGCCCTGCGGCCACGGCCCAGAGACGCCGGACCGTGAAGGGCGCGCCTGACCAGGGGCCACAGCAGGCCGGTCCCCACCCAGCTCGCGGGGTGCTGGCCGGGCCCGTCGGAGGCCGAGGCTCGGGGAGGCTGCCGCAGGGTGGGGCGGGCGGGGCGGGATGCGGGGCGCTGGGGGCGGGGCGGGGGGCGGCGCTTACCCGTGAACATCTTGGCGACCGCCCTGCTCTGCTTCCGCGCCGAGCAGAGCAGCAGCAGCCAGGGCGGGAAGAGCTCGTGGTGCCCGGCCAGCAGCTCCGCCACGGTCCCGCAGAGGCCGGCGGCCGCGTGCTCGCCCTCGGCGGCGCCGCAGCCCTCGTCCACGGAGTCCACCAGCAGGAGCAGGCTCTCGGACGGGGGCTCCACGCCCAGCAGAGGCAGCAGCACACACCTGCAAAGCCGCGCGTCAGAGCCCGCCGGGCAGCGACCGCTCGGACAGAGGACAGGCCCGGCCGCCCTGGGCAGCTCCGCGCGCTGGCGGCCCCACCGGCCCAGCGCCTGAGCTGTCCTGCGTCGGCCACGCCGTGTCCGCCAAGCTCCCTCGCGAGGCCCCACCGGCCCTGCGCCTGACCCCGGCAGACCCGGGACCCCCAGGGCTGCGCCTCGGCTGCCTTCAGGGCGCGGCCCCCCGGGCGTGGACGCGGCCCCCCGGGCCATTCCCCGGCCTGTGAGGGTCAGGGCCGAGCGCCCTCTCCAGGCTGGAGCCGGGGGGCCGCCCCCCGCCGCTGCCCGTCCTGCCCCTCGGGCCCAGGGCCAGGGCGGCGGCCCGAGGGAGCCGGGCGGGCGCAGAGGGTGAGCTGCCCCGCATCGTGGGGCGCCCGACACGGGGCCAGGCCTCCTGGGGCCTGTTTCTGGAAGCTCAGAATCGCTGCGCGAGATCACCGCGGCGAGATGTAATTAGCCCGTAATTAATACTTCCTTTCATTAAGCAATTACACGAACGGCTCCAACCCCAGTTCAGCGCCGCAGACTGTACTGAGCGCCGCGCAGCAGGGAGGCGGCGGGGCGGGGGGACAGCGGCCGGCCAGCCCCAGAGGCCGGAGCCCCAGGCCGGCGTCGCCCCCCCCCCCGCCAGCCCCCCGCGGGCACCGGAAGCGGGTCGCGTCTGCGGTGACGTCACGTCCTACGTCAAGCCAGCGAACCCGCCCAGTGCGACGCAAAGGGCTGAAAACAAACCACCTGCGCCGAGGCCCCTGGGGGCTGCTCGGCCGGCCGGGGGGCCGGGGCCTGTCCCTGCTGGGCGGGTCAGCCGCCGCCAGCCGGCCAGGGGCCGCGTCCGCGCGGCGCTCCCCGAGGCCGACCCGCGGCGTCCACCCTGCCCCTCACGGCCCGCAGGGCCGGGGCGGGAGGGGGCCGCGGCCGCAGACGCGCGCACGCACACGCAGGCGCGCACGCACACGCAGGCGCGCGCACGCACAGCAGCCCGGCACCCGAGGCCACAGACGGGCCAGGTCGGCGACGTCCCTCCGTGCTCCGTCCCCGGGGGCCAGTGGCCCGCGGAGCCGGCCGCCAGGGACACCGCAGCCGTGGCGCGCGGGACGGAGCGGCCTCGCCGTGGGCACGGGCCGCGCTCGGCGGGTGCGCTCAGACGGGCGACTCGGCACTCTCGCTGGTGCGGACCTTGCTTTTTGGGTCGGCTGAAAATAAAAGATGTCGCGTCTCTGGCCCTCTCCGCTCCCGTCCCGTCCCGTCGTGGCAGCCACTCCTGCCTCCGTCTCCTCCGAACCGCCGCGACCCTGGGAGCACGGCCGCCCGCCGCCCGCCGCCCGCCGCCCGCCCGGCTGAGACCCCGCGGGGCCTCCCCGCAGCCCGGCTCGGAGGAAGCACCTCGGCGACCCCAGGCGCGGCTGCCCCAGCGGCAGTGCCCGCGCCGCCCTGGCTCAGGCTGCGGCGCGCGGCAGCTCGCCCCGGCGTCTGAGGGCGAAGGGCCGAGCAAGCACAAGAGGCGCAGGCAGAGGCCGCCGGGGCTCGGGCCTCGGGCCTCCACGGCGCTCGCTGGCCCTGGTCGGCTCCACCAGCGTGGCACAGGGCACAGGAGGGCTCTGGCTGAGGGGCCTCCCGCCATTCGCACCGCACAGACGGCCGCCAGGGCCGAGTGGCCAAAACGGGCGGTCACCAGGCCGGGCCTTCACCTCTTCAGCAGACGGGGCGCTCACGCGGGCCAACGAGGCGCTCACACGGGCCAACTCTCTGCGACGCCAGCCCGGGCCGGGCCTCCCAGGCTGCGGTGAACTGGGCGTGCGGCGGCTGCGTCCGCAGCGCAGGGGCGTGGCCGGGAGGCGGCGGCGGCACTGAGCGCAGGACTCCCCAGGCTGACCCGCTTCCTCCCCGGGCTGCTGCCCGGAGCCGGGTCCTCTCGCCGGAGCCGCCCCTCGCGCTGCCCACGCGCCGCGGTCTCTCTGGCCGCCCGGGCGCGCAGACGCAGCCGCAGCTTGCCCCCCACGCCAGCTGCGCCCCTCCCAACCCCGCGCGCGCCCGCCGCCTGGCCTGCTCTGGCCGGACCCCGCAGGGCAGCGAGAGGACCCTGGGCAGGGCCCGGGGCAGCTCCGGCCAGAGCCTGGGCGTCACGCTGCCCGCGGCGCCGACCCTGTGGGTGGACGGGGCAGCGGGGAGCTGCAGCCAGGCATAGGCGGCCGGCGGCCTCTCACAGGGGCGGGCGACCCGCAGGGTGCTGGGCACGCGCTGGAGCCACGCTGCCGGCAGCTGACCGCGGCCAGGGACGCCTGCTCAGACCCCCGCGGCTGTCCCCGGCGGCGCAACGGGCCCGAGGGCACGCAGGCCCTTCCCGCCCCAGGGCCTCTTGCTCAGCGCCAGGGAGGCTGTGCCCGCGCCCGGCGCCGCCCCCAGCCTGGGGGCCGCCGGCTCAGCGGGCTCCACAGACCCGCCCGGCCCAGCCGCACCTCGGCCCTCCCCTTACCTCTTGAAGGCCTCTGCGGGGTTCCGCTCACACTGCCCGGGCGCCAGGAGGCTCTGCACGGCGGGGTCCCCCAGCTTGTCGGCATAGCCCCGGAGCAGTCCGCTGCGGCTGATCTGGGCCACCAGGCCGCGCACGAAGCCCCCCACGCTCAGCGTGTCGGTGTCCTGGGCTTTGCAGAAGTGATAGGCCAGGGCGCGGCGGTGCAGGCCCCGCTGCAGGCCGGCAGCCGAGCTGGGCCACAGCAGCTCCGTGCACAGCGCCGTCTTGCCGCTGCCCGGCCCGCCCACCAGCAGCACGCCCCAGGTGGCCCTTCCGGGGCCGGGGGCCGGGGCGCCGGCCTTCTCCTGCAGGCAGTGCTGCAGCTTGTGGAACACCCACTCACGGCAGTAGAAGGGCTTCCCCTGCAGCGGGCTCGTCTGGCCCAGCCCGCAGGCGGGCTCCTCCCAGGGGTTCGTCATGACCGGGCGCGTCCACGCAGGCGTCCCCCCCGCGAGGGCGGGCGCACGCTAGGCCGCCTCCCGACGGGCAGGGGCTGGCTCCCGCGACAGCGCCCGGCCTGGCAGAGAAGCTAGAGGGCTCGCCGCCGCGCTGGGGGGCCGCTGCCTGGCACTGGGCCGGCCGGCTCGCTCCCTGGGCCGGGGGGCTGCGGGGCACAGCCCCATGGCCACGCCGCGGCTGGGCGGCGGCTGCGGGGGTCCGCCCTGAGCGCCAAGCAGAAAGCCCAGGTTCAGTCTGTGCCCGGCGCCCCAGGCCCCAGGGAGCTCGGCTTCTGCTGGTGAGCTGCAGGTAGTCCCCCAGCAGCTGCCGCCGGGGCTGGCGGGAGGGGCTGCTCCCTAGCAGGACGCGGCCAGTCTGGACCCGGCTGCGGCACGACGGCTTCGGAGACGTGTCCGAGGCGGTGGGAGTGGCGCTGCCCACGGCGTCTGCGTCCGAGAGGATTCGCCAGAGCGCGGGTCTTTAAGGTTTGTTGGCCTCAGGTGTGCGGGTAATCAACACTCCACAGTGGCTAAAATAAAGCAAACAAACACTCAGCGCCAAGCACCTCGTACAAACTCCTCGCTGAAGGTCACAGTTTGCCAGGGGCAGCCTCTCAGACACCCCGCCCCCACGAGGTCCGCACCCCGAAAACCTTGGGCTGCCTCGCACATCACAGTTACATTCTCCTGTATTTTTCTTCCTTTATGCCCATGTTTCCCAAACACTGTGATTTTAATCAAACCGCCCGAGACTTTTAAGAGCTCACTAGGGCGAGGTGCCGCACGGCCCCACAGGCCCCTCCCGGAGCCCAGCGGCTGGGAGGGGACGGTCGAGGCTGTGACGGCCCCTCCCGGAGCCCAGCGGCCGGGAGGGGACTGTCGAGGCTGTGACGGCTCGGCCTGGGCTTGCAGGAGGGGCCTGCGGCGGCGGCTGGGCGGCGAGGGGTTAACGATGACAACAACAAGCGCAGGGCTGGGCAGGGGCAGGATAAAGGCCGCTCCAGCCACAGGAAGGCAGGCCCGAGGCCCAGGCTGGGCAGGCTCCTCCCAGCCGGCGGATTCGCCTCCAGTTCCGGTCTCAGTCCAGCTGACAGACAAAAGGAACCCCGGGATCCCCGGGGCGGAACCGGGCGAGGAGCCGCCAGGCCGCAGCGACCCAGCAGGCGCGGGCGCCCCGGAGCCCACCGGGACTGGGGGCCACCCAGGCCCCTCCGGCGGGAACCCCACACCCAGACACTCCAGGCCGCCGGGCTGGCAGGCCGCGACCCTCCAGCCCGGGGACCCTCCGGCCCAAGGACCCTGCGGATCTGGGGGGTCCTCCGGATCAGGGGACCCCCAGGCCCGGGGCCCGTCCAAACAAGGGGACCCTCCACGCCCAGGGACATCCCAGCTGCGGGGCTGGCAGGCCGGGACCCTCCGGACCCCAGACCCTTCCCGAGGGGACCCCCAGGGGCCCTTCCAAAGCCTGGGGCCGCCCAGGCGCGGGGCCCTTCCAAAGCCGGGGCCCTCGGGTCCAGGGACACTCCCAGGCAGGGGCCGTCCAGACCCGGGACCCCGCATACGGGGCCCTCAGGGCCAGGCCCCCCAGGCCCCCCAGGAGCCTCCAGGCCGCCTCCAGGCCCCCAGGCCGGGCCGCCGGAAGGGCCGGGGCCGGCGGGCCGGGAAGGGTCGCCGCGCCCGCCGGGCCTGGTCCCGGCGCCGGCCCCGCGGCGGGTGGGTGGGTCCGGCCGCGGCCCCGCGCGCCCGAGGGAGGGGCCTCGCCCGCCGCCGTCCCTGGTTACCTCAGCCGCCCCGGCGCACCTCAGACGCCGCGCCGCCAGGCGCCCGCCCCGGCCCGACCGGCCCGCCGCCGCCGGCCGCCGGCTCCGCCGCCCAGCTCCGCGGCCGCGCTCCAGCCCCAGGCCGCCGCCGCCAGGCCAGGCCCTCCCGCGCCGGCCGCGCCCCGCCCGCAGGCCCCGCCCCGCCCGCAGGCCCCGCCCACGCCGCGCAGGCCCCGCCCGCCTGGGCCCCGCCCCCGCAGACCCCGCCCCGCTCGCCCCGGCCTGCGCACGCAGCCCCGCC
>PVIJ01024783.1:0-11709 GCA_004024925.1 Scalopus aquaticus
GGCGCGGGGAAGGGGTGGGAGCGGGGGGCGGTGTGTGTGGGGCCGGGGGGCGGCGGCCAAGGCAGGGGAAGGCGGGAGCTGAAGCCCAAGTTTTGCCTGTCGCCTTAGTGTGTCTTTTCCCGGGAGTTGCGGCGGAGGCCCGCCCTGCCTGAGGGGCCCTTAGGGGCAGCTGGGGTTACCTGCGGGGCAGGGGCCGGATTGGGGTGCCCGCCGGGGCCGGGTGGCCCAAGCGTGCCTGGGGGCTGAGGCCGATCCTGCGGCAGGTTGCCCGGGAAAGCCGGAGACCCGGTGCAGAGAGGGCTTTCGCTGGGGACCCGCTAGGCCTTGTGACCCACTTTATTCCTGTCACAACTCGGGCACGTTTGGAGCGGCGCCCAATGGGGCGCCGGGGCGGCCAGCTCCTCCGGGGAACCCCCGCCCTCCCGGCGCCTGGCCCGCGCGCCGCGGTCTGCAGTCCGAGCGGCGGCTCCTGCCGCCCGTGGGCTGGTTCCGTTAGTGGTCGTGGTTCCGGGGCTCGGTCCCTGCGGAGCGCACGGCTCTGCGCGTCCGGCCTCAGCCGCGCGCGGGTTCGAGGGCTGGCTGCGCCGGGTCTTCCCTCTGCAATTCACCCTGTCATCGCGGTGGCTGACTTTTCCAGATCCCTTTCCACCAGCGAAGCTTAGTCTAGCTGATTCTGGCGTTCTGACTTGGTGTGTAATTTCCAACACGTAGCGCCGCAGAGCTTATATTCCTGATAAGTGTTTTCGCTCGTGTCGAAATCGTCCTGTTAACAATAGTGAGTAGAACCTAAAAGAGAAAAGCTTCGGCCTCTGACCTGACAGATGAAAGATCAAATCAGGTTGTGGTTTCTCGCTATTAGAATGTCATGCATTACGACTTTAAGGCTTTCCAGCCTTAAAAATGTTTTCTTTTACAGTGAAAGAAAAGCACAAGAAGTAAAGAAACTTACAGTCATTTTTGATTTGACTGTTAACGCTGATCCCCCAAGTCAAAGTAAAGGTAATTTCGCTGAAATTGCATTCTAGTTTGTAGCTTTCTTTTTAAGTGATGAAGGAGAGAAGACTGTGGCATGTTTTCCCCTTACCTGCTTAAAAAACATTTTAGGGCTGATAAAAAAGAGTTGCATTCTCTGAAAATTTTCCCTTTGGTCGCTTGAAATCTGGTTTAAAATCAGAATGAGTTAAGAAAACTCACTCGGTTCTAAGTAGTTGACCGAATAGAATGTCATTAAACGTTACCCTGTAGATGACAGATGAACATTGTGGCAGAACTAGTGATCTGCTGTTGACATGGAACAGTCTCCAGAATATGTTAAAAAGTGAAGAAAGCAGGGTGTGAAAGATGCACTACTAAAGCAGGATGTGAAAGATGACCACTAACATGGGTTCAGGGCACAGGGGTGGAATAAGAATGTGTACTTGTGTGTGCTGGTTTTTGTTTGAAGAAACTTAGGGAGGATAAGGAAAAATAATAGCCTTAAGGGAGAGAAGTAGCCTGATGATGTGATAGCCTGAAAGGAGATGTACACTGTGTTGATATTTAAAAATTTTTGTGACCACATTATGGATTGATAAACTAGATTAAACAAAATCCTGTTCAAAAATCTTTTATGTGGTTTTGTCTGTCTTCTGTCTCTGTTCCCTAATTTATGATGATTTTGGCTATTTTCAATATGATCTCAATTTTTTTAGAAAAAATAAGTAATATTAAAATTTAGGATAAATTTGACTACTTTTTAAGATGCTGAAGTCACAAATAGAATTCTTAATGTTTAGTCATATTTTGCTTTACTAAAATGTGTAGTGACTATTTGATATTTTGGATGGAATATGCTGTTTTTGTAGTACAGTTGGTGACCCCTTTTTCTTGTTCTGCAGGAGTCGTAATTGTATAAAATATTGTCATGCTTTTCAGCTCTCAAGTTGTCATGACAAACAATTGGGGAATATTAAAACTGCACTGAAATGATAGAATTGGTTATCCAGGTAGTTATACTTTCAGATTGGGAAGCTTTTTTTTCTTCAGGAAACCAGACAGGAACCCCAGTGAAATGTAAATTTTTATATGTATAGATATAATTTTTCATAAAAACCATGTAGTATGTGTGTTCTTGGAAAAATAAAAACATTGAGGCAATGTTCTGTTGGTACAAAAACTAAAAACTTTTTTTTAAAAATGAATTATGGATTGCCGTAAACATTGTTTTCAGATATGTTTAGCTCTGCTAGCCAAACCTTTAAATAAGGTTAAGATTGAAAAGGGGATGTAATTTTGGAGGTAGGATATTCAGGCTCCCTCTAGTGGTGACTAATATTGTATAATCAAAGTAGTGAATCTTGCAGTTGGTGACAGTTAATGGGCCACTTTTTGTTCCATTATCAGTATTTTTGTTTTGTAGGATAGGATAATTGCCTATGTCTGTTTGACCTATAGGTATCTTACTGCCGTCTTTTGCAAAATGGCATATATTTTTTCATTTGAACTACATGTAGATATCTTTTGAAAAATGAAATCACATTTCAAAATTATACTTATCACTTTGTTTTTAAAATTACATAAGTAAATTAGTGACATAAAATTTAAACAATGCAACGTAGATATAGTAAATGAAAATTCCTTCGTGTACTTCCACTCCTCACACCCCTCCCAGAGATAACTGCTGTCCACGCTGTTGTCTGTTTAGATCTTTTTCTGTTCATTTACAGATACTGAATTTTGAATTGTTTTTAATTGATCATCTGCTCTGTCAGTTTGCCTATACTGTTACTATCCACAGGATGGGGAAGTAATCTGGAGAAAGTTAGAAAGCTTAATGTCTGGTATATACCTTAGGACACACTTGTCTTTTCACTTTGAGGGGCCAGTTAAGTTTGGGGTCAGTTGTAGAGTTTGCAGTGAGGTCATACTGGTTGTGAGCTTTGTCTGCTGTAGATTGAATTCAGGGAAAAGATTTGGATTCAGTGACTTTTATAGTCCACGTTCTAGGGTTTTTCTTTGGATTTGGACCTTATCAGTGTCTCACAGGTAAAACTTAGAATTTATTCTCCTGTACTTGCAAACTACTAAATTATCACATCAGCCTCTCTCGCTCCTCTGAAGTGAACCTGGGCAGCTCTATCCTTAACTGAGGAACACTGACTTGGATGGAATCCGACCTTTGAAGGGGAAAGGGTGGAAAGGCCCTTTGGTCTGGTTTCTGCTTATCAGATCTGCTTATCTGATATCTGATAGAAGTAGTATTCATACCATCAGCACCCCTTGCTTTTTCCCCACCTGCAGAGAGAACTTTACTTTTCTGTTATGTCCAGGTTTTATTTATTTAACTGAAGCTGCAAAGAATTGCCAGCCCTTAATTCTTTTTCAGTGATAGTCTGCAGAATGTTCGCAGTATTAATCAAGACTCTTTACTAAATCATGTGAAACAGAGAGAGAGATGCTGTATAATTAATTCTGTCCGTAAGTAGGTTTCAGAGAATGTGTGTGATGATTATAACACAAGGTAGGAAATAGCTGTAGAAGAAACAAAAGATTTGTAAGAGTGAAACTATTTCCAGCTTTTTATTTTTGCAGGTATGAGATTTAAAGGGTTAGTGTATATGTAAGTGTTTTAAATAGTTGAAAATAAACTTAGCTCAAATATTAACTATCTCACTTGAAATAGGCATTTGATATTTTATCTAACAATTACAATACATCGGTCTTACAACACATCGGTCTCTTAGATTTCAAGATTGTTAGAAATAATAAATTAGGAAATTTAATTTGGTTAGTTAACTATTATCTGCCATCTCTATGTCAGGCAGAGTTAGTATTAAAAGTAAATTGTTTCTTACTATCTCATTTCCTTTTCTCAAACTACATATTTATATTTAATGTATCCTTCACCCCCATGTTTTTATTTCTGGTGCTTTGTCAAGTATTTATTTGCTATAAATATTTAAACTATGAAAGTGAACAATCACACTGAAAAAAATCAAAGTTTCACTTTGTAGCAAAACTGCTTTTAATGATTTGTGTCTTTTTCCTTTCAGTTCTTTGCAACTGCATAAAATAAATTTTTAAAATATTGTTTCTAATAGTCATTGTACCAATAGACATTATGTTTTCTCCTTTCCTGAATCTAAAATTCTAGATGGAGTGGTATAAATTATTTATAGGATACTTTTACGTGCAAAGCAATATAATTTGTGCTAATTGACTATAATTATTATAATGGCACTTATATTTATAGGTTGCTTTATAACCATTTGTTAGTCATTTTTATAGCTCTTTTAGGTATAACTTCTATGAATTAGATGGATAAAAGATTCTTGTTTTTTTTCCATGTTTCTGATTATGCGAATACTAAATTACCTCAGCTCATCCTAAGTATAGAGTTAACTGCATTATGACTTGCTTTAGGTGTGTATTTCACAAAGGTGTAATTCTGCTCATTAAGTCTTAGAAGTCCACAGAAAAATATTATTGTAAAAACTAAATTTTTATGAATTGCTCTTCACTTTTGTAGTATGCTATTTAGGATGTGATTTAGATTTTAATTCTTAGAAATATTTTCTTTTTTACATTAGTAGTGTCAAGTAATAAGATAAAAATACCCATTTTTTTCAAAGTTCACATTTAATATAGTAGCTAAATTTTTAATTCTCACCCCAAAACTTTTGAATCTGGAAAATGAAAATATTGGTTGATTCATGTTCAAAGGTTTTATATTAAAAAAAATAATGGGGTTGTACCAGTGAGGGTTAAACCATATGCCTAGAAGAGAATTTATCATTTGTATTCAAATATGTCTATAATATAGTTTCCTTTCTTTCTTAATTCGTCCTCAGTTATGAAAATATTACATCCCAAATGTAGAAAGCTTGGGAAACAATAATGTATAAATTAAAATTTAAGTATCACTGGAAATTCCACCACCAAGAGATGCCATTATTAACTTTCTCCATTTTATTTTACATTATATATGCACACTTATAGACACACAGTGTTTATACAATGAACTCAAAATACATTCACTTAATCTTGAACATTATGTCAGTGTTTTTCTATAATATTTTAAATAGTTATATAATATTATCTGTATTTGTGTAATAATTTATTTACTAGTCTTCTTTCAAGAACTTAAGTTTACAAATTTTTGACTCATAAGTGATGCCATCACTCTTAGAATGACTATTAATAATCAGGTAGAATTGATACTTGAAAATAAGTTTCAGTAGAATATTCTTCAGAAGAATTAGAATTCAGGTAGAATGATACTGACTTTTGTATTAATATCCAGATAAAACAAATTTTGTGCTTTTCATTGCAAAATATGCCATAAGACCCATAGAATAAATTATCTAATAATGAGTTGTGTCCAAGATTTTTATAATGGTTTTTTTTAAAGTATGTTTTACTTTGAATTATTTTAAACTAGCTTTGCATTTCCTGAACATAATCAATCATTAGGATAGCAATGCTCTTGAACAAACCTAAGTGGGATAGGAATCTATGAAGCAGTTCCCACACACAGTTAAAATTTGAGCGATAATATTTTTTTCCCTACTGCCATCCCTTATATCCCTTTGTCCCTTTTTTCTTCCCTCTTAACCTTAGAACCCTCACTTTGTTTATTAATGTTTACTAGTTTTTATAAGTATTTTAGTTTGTTGATTAATTTGCTATGTCAATGTCCACTATTTGTCATCTGACTTGCTTTATTACACCTAATTGCTCAAACTCCTTTAGTTTTGTAAATGGTAGCATTTCATTTTTCCTTATGGCAGAGTAGTATTTCATAGTGTGGATATAGCACATCTTCTTGATCCAGTAGTTTATTGATGGGCATTTAGATTGTGTCCATGTCCTACCTGTTATAAATAGTACTGCAATAAACATTGTAGAGTATATGGTTTTTTGAGTTGGTTTCACGTTCTTTGGACAGATTCCCAAGAGTGGGATTGCATCATTTTTTATGGTGGTTTTAAGTTCATTATTTTTTTTTTTGTTTTGATTTTTCCAAAACACTTCCTTAAGTAGAAAATCTAAATACCAAGAAAGAGTTCCTTATCTAGTGGCGAGGAGGGAAAATTTTCTCCTATGTCTCTGGGTTCTTCTTGGGCTGTTTGAAAAGTTAACATCAGACAGATTAGCAGGAGGGAAAAGACCAATTTAATTATATATGTACATATCTATCGGAAATCTGCATTGACATTAAATTTCCAAAGACAACTAGGCAGAATGGAGGTATATATCCTAAACTAAGGAATTGCTTGGAGCCTTGGGCTTTGAGGAGAGTGAGGGAAGGAAACTCACATGACAATGAGAGGGCGATTAACATGATGTAGAGCAAATACTCTGTAACAGATGTTTGCCCTGCCAGGTAGATAGGTTATTCAGATAGAAAGGTTATTGTTGCTAATAACCCTAATTCTGGGTAAGGCCCCAATTTTCCTTCTTCCAGGTAATTAAAGTTTCTCTTAAGCCTGTATGGACCTCCCTTGACCTCAGCTGTATTCCAAAGTGGCACATCTTGGGTATGCCTGTCCTGACCACCTTAAGATCAAAGAATATACATATAGGATACTTGAAACACTTATTCAACTCTTAGGTATCTATATCCAGTTTAAATTGAGGAGAAAACCATTATGTTAAACTTTTTTCCCAGAGAAAATAGATAAAATTCTAAAGTTTAATGCAATAATTTTAATGTGTCTTAAGTTGATTTTTTGGAAGTTACACATATTTTCAGGTTCTAATAAGTATTTTGAGAGTGACTGCTTTTTACTTTTTTTTTAAGATTTATTTATTTATGCACATAAGAACTGGGGTGTAGGCCAGAGGTGTGGGGCGGTGACAGGATTCACCAGAGACAGAATAGAGAGCAGAACAGTCGGAATGAGCGAAGTACACCGCTGAGGGGAGCAGCGGGTGAGGCAGGAGAGGTCTGCTGCGCCACATGGGAATCTCCCTGGCATGGGATCGAACTCGTGGCCACTGCGGCCAGCTTCATAGGCTGAGACATAGGTTGTGCCATCAGGGAGTCCCTGACCCTTTTACTTTTTTGTCATGAAATTGATACAATGTATTTGAAACTAGAGAGTTTTTAGATATTTATTATTCCTTTTATTCTCAGGCACACAGCCAGATTGTTAGAATAGCTGGTTAGTCTAAATAAAACTTCTTATTTATCGTCTGAAACTTGATAACATGCACAGCAAGTTACTTTAGCAAGGCCTAATTACTTATAGCATGGTGTAGTGATTGAGGCTATGGGGCTCTAAGGCTAGCATGCTTGCTCAAAATCTGTCTCTACTGATAGCTGGCTAGCTGATTGTATGACCTTTGACAAGTGTTACCTCAATTTCTCATCTATAAAATAGAGATAATGCTAATTCATAATATTATGTGAAGATTAAGTGAGATAATGCATGCAAATTACTTAAACAGTAAGTATAGTTAAGTGTTCAGTAAGTATTAGCCATATTGCTGCTGTTTTGTTATTTATTTTAGTTTGTACTAAGTGTGGTCCTTATCTTTTTAATTTTGATTCCTCATTTAAATATATTTAAATAAGTTGCTTAGAGTTTTGTATTGATACAGAGTTTGAGAGTACTTGATGTTTTCATGTGACTTAGCATAATAAAAAAGTTACAAAAGTATGTTTCCAAAATGTGTGATATTGTATCTTTCTTTGAAATCTCTTAAGTAAAATTTTGATTTGTGAAGACAGTGATTTCTTCTGTGTTGAAAATTAACTTTAGTTTAAATAATATAGAAGAAATAGTGTAGGGGGAAAAGCCCATAAATTAAAATGAAAAAAATGTTAGGACTTAAATTGTGTTTTACAACTGTAACTTGTATAGTTCAGTAGGAATTTCACAATTTTTTATTATAAGATAGAAGAGAAATGACAGAAACATTAGTTAATAGGAAAATCTACTTCTCACTTCCTGATTTTCTGGTCTTCATCAGAAAAATTGATGTAATATAAACATGTCTTTTACCAGTAGAGTTTACTGTGTGAAATAAGTTTACATTGTTTGGTTTCTTTTTAGACTTGATCAAGTCATCCTTTTTTTCTTTTCGTCTACTACTTTACTGAAGCTGATCATTAGTGGAATTTGAAATACTTTTTCTTTTGAAAATAATTTTGTTGAGGTTTTGTAAAAAATGAAGTGTGCACTGAAAAATTTAGAAGTACCAACAACTGCAAAAGGAAATTATGAAAATCTTACCTAAAATCTTTGGGATAAGCCCTGTTAAAATTCTTCAGCATTTTCAAAGGCATTTGTGGAGGGGGGTGGTTATGTGGGTCTGCCCTGTGGATGTACATGTTACAGTTCATTTTATAGCAAGTGGAGTAGATGCAGTATAATAAACTATTCTCATGTTGCTGTCTGTGCTTGCTTGTGAATAGATTTTCATTATTTTGATCTATTTTGGTCTTTGAGTATTTAGTCAAAAATAGGACTCTGGAAAATAGTTTTTCTCTTTGAGTTCTCTGTTGTACATTCGTTTTTGTTGTTACTGTTTTGCTTTCTTTTGTGTTAAATTACTTGTATTCTGTTTTTTCCTGCTGTTAATTTGCTATATGGTCTTTCATTATATCTTTAGTGATTATTCTGAGATTACAACAAGCATACTGATTTATTAGTATAATATGAATTACTACTTTTACCATTTCCTAGTAATATCTGTTTCTTAGACTTTAACTCCTGCAGCCTTTCTGCATTTTTTTCATTTTATTGGCACGTATTTTAAATTTGAGAAGACATTATTGATAAGGCTTTGGACTGTCAGTTTTTGACCCTGTATGCCTTTTCTGTGGCTCTTCTTTCCTACATTTATGTGTTTCTCTCTGGGATTATTTTCCTTCTCCTGAGTAAGTATTTACAGTATGTATTTTAATTTGACCTACTTACTGACTGTGAAAATTTGTTTGAAAATACCTTAATTTCACCATTTTTGAATATTTTCACTGGATACAGAATTCTAAATTAATAGTTATTTAAACAATGTTTTGTCCTAATGGCCCAGAATAAGATCTCTTTTGGTAAATGTTCTTTGTGCCCTTGAAAAGAATGTGTACGTCATCATTGTTGAATTGGTTTGTTAGATAAATGTCAATTACGTCAAGTTGGTTGATTGTTTTGTTCACATCTTCTAATTTTTTATTGAACACTAGACATCATGAAATATTAAAGACAATAAAGCAAGCATTACCAAGTATGTGCTAGCAGAGGGGCCTTACCTTTTCTTCTTAGCAGATAGAAACAGGAACCAATCACCTTGATTTATGAAGCAACTGGGTTTCTCTTTTAGTAGTTTGGTGGTACTCATCCTCTTACTTGGTTTACTTTTGATTTTTCAATTCAATGCCTGGTTCTTTGTCCCCTTAGTAATGTCCAAAGTGAGACTTTCATTTTGCTTTTCAATTTTGGAGGGGGGGCAATTTCTTGTGGTTGTGGATTCCCAGTTTTTCGAGTGTGCCATTAAGATTTCAGCTCAGCGGAACTGGTAGGACGTGTTCACCAATTTGTTCTTTATGTTTTTCCCTTCGCTTTTTGTAAATAAACCCTTTTATTAATTTAAAAAAAAATGAGCTGGTGTCTTGCAGGATATACTAGCCTTGAGCTTGAGTTTCCCTCATTCTCCCAGTTTTCTTACTCCAGCCCTGTGGGAACATAAGAAGTTCTGGCTTCTTATTTTCTCAGCAGCATTGTTTTGCGTAGGAGAAAAGCAAATCAGAATGTAGGAGGTTAGAGTTTATGAGTGTGTGTTGTGGGACTGGGTGGGGTTTAATAGTTTTACATTGGATGGTTAGAGAGATCGTCTTTGAGAAATCATTATTGGAACCTGCTGTCCGTAATAATAACAGACAATGTTAGAAGGAAGGGGGTAATCTTGATTAAGTGTGCTAAGTATGCTAATTGCCTCCTATAATAACTAGGAAGAAATAGCACTTAAAATCAACAAGTAGAGCAGTAGACACATACCTAACAGCAGAAAGGTAAATATTAAGATAATGTTTTAGGTTGAACTGTAATGATGAGAAGGAGGAGGAAAATATATATATATATCTGAACATAGATTATAGTAGAGAACTAATGGTAACCATGCGAAAAAATTGAGGACTAAGATCATTCTCTATAGATAATGGTTATAAAGGTATCCATTAATATAAAAATAAAAATCTTATTAAAACAACTAAAATATAAAAAGGTGGTATTAAAGGAGATAAAGATGAATACTTTATGATTATAAGGTTTATAAGTTAAAATAAAACATGTCATATTTGTGCAAAAATAGAATAATCAAAGACAAAAAAAGATACTGGAGAATTATTCAGAAAAGCCTTATTCTGACAGAAGACCTTAGTGGATCCCTCTTAGATTTTATTCAGTGTTTTCTTATTTAATAAACAAGTGAGAAAAATTTACTTGTTTTATCCCCTTGCATAAAGTGAATAAAAACAAAACACTGTTCACTAGATTTATTTGATTACAATTAATTTATACTGAAACTATATTGAATTACGTTTGTTAGGTTTTGTTGAGGAGTTTTATATCACTGTTCGTTAGGCATATTGGTCTGTAGTTTACTTTTGTCTCTTTTTTTCTGATTTTGCTGTCAGGGTAATGCTGGCCTGATACAATGAGTTGGGAAATGGTCCCTTCTCTTTAATTCTGTGGAAGTGTTGAGGAAGATTGGTGTTAATTCCTCTTTAAATGTTTTCATAGAATTTTCCTGTGAAGCCATCTAGTCTCCAGGCTTTTCTTTTTTGTAATCTGCTTTTATTTCTTGATTTATTTACTTCCAGTTATGTCTTTTAACTCCCTGCTAAGGAAATTGAGGATTTAGTTTACTTAGACTCTCCTTAGTCTCCTCTCTTCTTCATTCCAAATTTTAAAACATATTACTTTATTTACTTCTTTTATTAGTAACTTAATGAAACAACTATAAATAAAATACTTACATTTTTTGGACATGGTATTTTACGTCCCTGCTATGTAGGTATGTAGGTAAGGATAGTAGCACTGTAGGGTAAATGAAAGAGTCATCAGGATCTCCGCCCCCCCCCCCCCAATGATGGACCTCTGCAGGCCTGTATGCATGCTTGATGGCAGGCACCTGGAGTGGGGTATGGGCCTGCATGAGTGTGCGCAGAGACTGGGCTTATAAGCAAGAGTAATGGAGGAAGTGGAAGAAGCAGCAGAAGAGGCAGCAGAGAGCAGATCGTGGAGCATAGGACCATTGTGTGTGTGTGGGAGGAGGGTGCAGTAGAGAGGCCACGAAAGAATACCTGAAAGCCCAGAGACAGTGAAGATTCTCCCACAGCTGGGAAGCTCTGTACCTGGTTGCCTCTCTACAAGAGACCATTAAAAGCCTAAAGCCTTTTAATTTTGATGTAATCCCACCTGTTTATCTTGTCCTTCACTTCCTTCACTTAGGGGGATGTGTCGTTAAAGATTTTGCTGAGATGTATGTGGTGTAGAGATGTATGTCATGTAGAGATGTATGTCGTGTTTGCCTATATTTTCTTCTATAAATTTTATGGTTTCAGGTCTTACGTCTAGGTCTTTTATCCATTTTGAGTTGGTTTTTGTGCAGGGTGTGAGGCAGTAGTCTAGCTTCATTTTTTTGCATGTGGCTGTCCAGTTTTCCCAGCACCATTTATTGAATAGACTGTCCTTGTTCCACTGCATTTTCTTTGCTCCTTTGTCA
>PVIJ01024784.1:0-11707 GCA_004024925.1 Scalopus aquaticus
CCCGCCCTGCTCTGGATGCTGCAGCACATTCGCTGGAAATACCATCCCCGGGGACCTGGGGCTGGACCGAAACCTCTCTGAGCTGCTTTTGCTCCTGTTCTGACTTGCACTTGAATAATTCTCCGTCAACGGCTCGTCTGATTGAGTTGGCATCACAGACCCTATTGTGAGCTATTTTTTTTCTTCAAGAAATATTAAAGTCTGAATAAAATTGGAAGAGCTGCCTGGTGATCTCATTACAAATAAATACAGACGTGTTCGCAGGGGGGATGACTCGCAGACTCAGGGGCCCGAACACTGATCACCCCAGGAGCGGCCGCTGCGCCCCCCTTCTCCCCCCCGCGTCCCCCAGCCGCAGGTTCAGGTTGCACAGAGCTGGGGCTGATGGCGGTCGGGAGAGGGGCGAGGAGATGAAAGGACCCGGGCTGCGGATCTGCTCTTCACTTGGGGCTTCGCGTGTTCTGATGGATCCGAAAGACAAAAAGGCAGAAGGAGAGACATTTGGTGCTGGCTGAAAACCACATCCATTCTCCACGTGAACTCTCCTCGCGCGGGAGGGTGGTTGTGATGAGGCAGTTCTGGTAGGAGCTACTGAAAGATCTTAAAAAATAACAGGCCCGCCACCCAGTTTGAGTTCTTATTTAGCAAGAGAACAGACACAGATGGCGGCAGTAGGGGTGGCGGCTGGGGGTGGGGGAGCCCTTCTAATGTGGGAGTTTACTGGCATTAGCCTTGTAATCTGCTCTGGCCGCAAGGGGCAAGCAGATGAGTTGAGCCCATCACCCAGGACCGCATAGAGGGTTTGATTCCCACGATGGGCTGAGCGCCCCTGGAGACGTGTTGATCCTTGGGATTAGCATTAAAAAAGGAAATTGTGTGGTGGAGATGGCGGGCTATACTGCGCCCATGCCTGGTTAGGTCCTAGAGGGGCATTCATCTAAAGGGGTTTCCATCTGCCATTTTAGGCCAGAAAGAAAGGGGGGGCTCCTTGGCTTGCTCCATTGGCTTGGAGTTATTAGTCTGGTTCTCCCTTCTGCTGTCCATTTTAGACACTCTCAAAGTACAAAACAACATGAAGAGTGTAATTCTTTGGCAAAAATAGGGAACAAGTGTCATATTCTGCTCATGGTTGAAAGTCTTCATGCCAGTCCATAGCCAGTCCATTCCTGCTGAGGGGGAGGGGGAGCTGTGGACATCAGGTCTGAGGAAGGCACGTTAGTCCGCACTGGATGGGCTCTGTCTGGAGGGGACCCCCCGTGGGGGGATCCAGACCAAGGTGCCCTTGGCCACAGCTGGATCCACAAATGCTACAGCACCCTGCAGCTGCCCACATACGCGGCTGGACACACTGCTGAGCTTGTCCTCGGTTTATCATAGGCTGGCTTTTGTCGTGCCTTAGCCCCAGGGAAAGGATCTTCTTTCTCTTCTGGTGCCAAAGAGCTGTTGGGCTCTGGGAGTATATTTCCCTCACTTGTGTTCTGACTTCCTGAACGACCACAGTTGACTACAACTTCAATTGCTTGTAGAAACTGAGTGTCAGAACCCCGCCTTCTTGTATTCCCCCCATCCCATTGCTATGGGGGGAGCTGAGAGAAATCCGTCCAGTAATTACCTGTCCCACCAATACCCAGTTATCGTTCAGGATGGCATCATTCTTATGGAAACAAGAATAAAATGATGATGATGATTGTAAAATCCACTTTTTTGAGTGTGTAACGTGTACCAGGACTGTGCTACATGCCTTACATACTTTATTTCATCTGGCCCTCACAACTCTGGGAGGTGGATACTATGACGTCATTTTGCAGCTAGGAGCTTGATGTCCAGGAGGAGAAGGATGGGTTTGTGGTTGCAGATACTTGGGACTATGTTGCGAGAAGATGGTTAATATGGAAGAGAAGTCTCCGAATAAATTCTTCATTCCCTCCATCCCTTTGCATTTATCTGACTTCGACTTCAGCCCCCATTGTCTGGGATACTACACTGGTACAGCCCCTGCCTACAAAGCGTCTACCTTCTAGTAGGCAGATGAGTGGAACATTGAAGCACCACCACATGGAACAATGTTGGGTCTGGTCTCTTGGTGACTGTCCCCAGGCTTCCTGTGCTGAAGCGTCCCTTTACAAAGCAAAAGGATTGGACTTGATCGGAAGTCTGCAGCCAGAGAGTAAATATTTCAGGCTTTCTGGCCAACGGCTCTGCTGTTGAGGCAACAGGTATCCCAGACAGTGTGTCGCAGAATAACATTTTGCTTACAAAAGGCCCTGTACCTAAAAATAAGGGGGACCCCGTTCAGGTCGTTGCCCACCTCTGGGCCAGCTGGTGGCCGCTGGCCCCTTCTGACTGGATGATGCTGTAATTTCTTCACAGCCCGCATGGGTTTCAGCCTTGGAATAAGGAGGCATTTCTTTGGCTTTTCGCTTCTTGCGGAGGAGTATATTAAAAATGGCAATGGCAGTGGTCCTGGAGAGGCACCAGGGGGGGTTCCCAGCTATGTTCTGATTGAAATCGCAACGGGAAGAGCCATGAGGAAAGGTGGGGAGAAAGGTTCCGTTAATCAGAGACGGGGGGCTGCTGCGCTGGCTGAGATCTAGCGATTAGCTCTGCAGGAAGATGGGGAGACAGTACGAGGTCGGGGGGAGATGTGGGTTTCCCAGAGGCAGAAGGCAACAGAATTCTCTTTAGAACCAAATTTTAATGTAATTCCTTATATGAGTCTTAGAACCCAAGGCATAGTCAATGATGAAATTTTGCTTGTACTGGGAAATAGGAGCTGACATAGCAATGTCACAGCACAGAGACCCAGCAGAGACTGGATTTCTAATGAATATCTCTCTCTCGTCTCTCTACCATCCATCCATCCATCCATCCATCATCTATCCATCTATCTAATCTTTTCATTTGACAACTCTCCCATTTTTCATTTCCACGTAGTTGAATAACTAGACTTTCCAAGGCACTAACACAAATGTTCAATCACAAGACTGTTCCTATTGCAAGTGACAGAAAACCCTGCTCAAACTGACTGAACCGCGGGACACGTGGGCTCAGGACCTGCACCCTCTAGGGGAATGCTGACTTCGTGGGGGAAGAGTGACTCTTATTCGGAAAACCACACGAGGAATCAGCTTCTCGCTGCTTCCTCTCCACCCGCTCCTGTGTCTCAGTCCACCCGACACGCCTGACTCGTTGGTGTCGTGCATCCTTCGCGCAGTAGAAGCCTCCCCTAAGTCACCTTTCCCAGAAGCCGCTTTGTAGCCGCTCGTGTCCTTGGCCCTGACTGGGCTACGTGCCCACTGCTTGGTCTGTTCCTGTGGCTTTAGCCCTGTGGCACCCACCGCTTGGCCCGGGAGGGCGGGGTTGCCCTTATGGGAGAGGTGGGTGGGTGGGGGGCACCAGACAGCAGATGCCCGGGGCAATGATACTTTGCAATTTCCAAAGCACTTTTTGGCAACAGTCTCATTTGATTTGACAACAATTTTATGGGAATATGTCTGCTATTATTTCCACTTTCAGATGAGTGCGCTAGGGCTTCACACGTGAGTTGTTGGAATTCGCTTGGTCAAGAAAGGGACGGTATTAGCTCGTGAAGCCACACCCCAATGCCACCGGCACAGTGCCCGCCGCTCCGGCTCCAGATGAGCTGCCTGTGGATGCATCTGAGATGGAATCAGCATTTTGGGCAGCTACATCTCCCTGACTGATATTGATTTTGTGGCAAAGTGAGATTCTCACTGATTTTTCACATGATTTTCTGGCAATATGTAATGTCCCTAAAATGGCTTTTGGAATTTAGGTGCTGGGCTACGTGATTCCCGTGACATCTCGGGGGAAACTTCCCCCATGGCTGGCCAGTCCAGCAAGGGCTTTTGAGTCACATGGCATCCAAAATATCCGTCTCCCGGCTGTGTGCCATTTTCAAGTTTAACAAATACGCTACCCAGGAGCATCCCAGCAATGTCGATTCGATGGCTCTTCATCAGGATCGGAGTCCCTCGTGTCAGCGGGGGCCTCTGCTTTGGCTCCGTTCAATAGTTTTATGGCTGACGTGGATGGAGGTTAAACGGCCGCACGGAAGCTGGACACGCTTCACACGTGGAATGTTTTGTCATTTGGCTTCTTGTCTCCTGTTTCTAAAATGAGCCAAATGCTGATGGACAGCATGACCTTTTGAGGTGAAAAGCCAAATGATCGATTGGCCTAGAGCCAACAGCACCCTTGATTTTGTGAAATCCCCTCATGTCTTGTAGATGGGGGAAATCGTGGCCATTTGGTTAATGTTAGATTTCTGCAACGAACCCAATAAGGTGTCCCGGGGTGATCAAACACCCTAATCTGTGAAACTTGGGTGATAAACAGAATAGACAATTCCCCAGGGACTTCATTTCCCTCTTCAGCCTAAAACACTGAAATTCTGTGGTAAGGATTATATGCAATAGAAGGATTTGGTAGAAATATTAGCCAGGCCGCCAAGGAATCTTAAGATTTCCAGTCTTAAAGATTCTTAGGTGGGACGGAGACCGGTGGGTTTGGAATCAGCTGGTGGTGGTAACGGCAAGAGACTTCACACAAATTTGCTCTTGTTCTTTAACTTTGATTTGGGTTTAGTTCAAATAACTTTAAAGGAGGAGAGATTTTTATGAGACCCAGAATCAATTAGCATTGTAGTTTAAACAAGATGGAGAAACACCACTGTGTCGCTTAGCTTTTGGAAAAAGACTCCTTCCAGGAGGCAACCCTCGCTGCAGGCGGCTGTGGGGAGGGCCCGTGCAGCTGGCCCCGGTCCAGGCTGACCCGAGCCCACCACAGGGCAGGAGCAGGGTCCGGAGATGCCTCCCTCCTCCAGTCCCTGCTGCCTCTCCCCGGCCCCTGGATCTTGAACAAACACCGCCATTACTTAGTATTTCATAGAGGCATTTTGCTCTCAAACTAATGAATAGTTTCAGAGAAAATGAATGAAAACTATTCTTTTCTTTCCTTTGCCATTAAGTGATTAACCATGCAATCTGGAAAATACTGTTTACAAGGAGAAATATTTAGCGAGCTGCTTGCTTTCACCTTTCCCCAGCTGCTCTCAGAAAGCAAATAACCCGGCAGCTTTTCTCCTCTGGTTCAGTGCTGTGACCTTCGCTCCCCCACTCTCCCCAGCGGCCCCCCCTATTCTCCATGACACCCCTTCCTTAGCTACCAGAACAGGTTATCAAGGTGATAATAAGTGAGAAAATGTTCCAGCCTTGTTTTAAGCCCCAGCCACATCGCACTGCTTAAAAGAGGTTAAACGCCTGTGTGCGCCGTGTTTTCCGCGCTGGCCCAGCAGCCCCGAGCCAGGCTGATCCGGCCCCTCCTGGCCCCTCACCGGGGCTGAGTGGTGAGGGATGGAGGGGCGCAGCCTCCCCGCCTCCGCTGACTTGCACTGGGAAACTCAGTCCTCTCCAGGCAATTCCTGGGCTTAGAGGAAACTTCCAGGGGCGCTTGTGATGCACCGCCCCAAGCAGGCCTGGCAGGGGCGCCAACCTCCACCCAGGCGCAGCGGGGGAGCGCACTGGCCGCGAAGACGTCTTGCCAGTAGACTGCTGTGGTCTCAGGGGGTCCCGGCTTCTCTGCAGCACACGCCTCCTCCCTCCGCCCCTCCCTCCCTCCGGGCTTCGGGACCCCACACGACCCGGCTTGTCTGGGCCAACGCGAGGCTGCCGGTGGGGAGAGCTGACCTCAGGGCGCGTCCTCTCGGGTGAAGCAGCCTCCGTGGCTTACAGTAGCTCGTGGGTGCTAAGTTTGGAAACCAAAGCAACTGCGAGGAAAGAGGAGGAGTGCCACTTAGCCCTGCGACCGTCCCCCCGCCCGCTGCTGGAGATGGCGCGGACAGAGGCGCTGCAGCTGCGGAGAGGTCACTGCGCCTGGGGACCCCCGAATGACCGCCCGCCTTTAAGACCCCGGCTCCTTGCGCTGAAAGGGGGAGAGTTTCTCTCCCGTCTCACGCCCGAGGGGGGGTCCTCAGCGGCAGTGGCAGATGCCTCGGGAACAGTCTCCTGCGTGGGACGGGTCGGGAAGAGGATCTGCGCGTCCTGGTCTCTTGAAGCTTCTCCTCGGGAGCCTCAGGACTTGCCAAGCGGGAAGCCCTGTGGTCCCCGAACCCTGGTAACCTTTCCCGCACGTAGAAGCATGTTTCTGCTCCTCCCTTTCCTCAGGAGGTAAGAACTAAAGCTGTTCCATTGGAGGCATAAATTAGCATTTGTAACAAAGCAGTGCCCCAAATGTAATCTAAATAGACCTGATTAGAATTTTGATGGGGCCCCCTGGCCCCCCTAAACAAAGACTGACCAGGGAGGAGCGCAGGCCGAAGGGGCTCTTCGTGGTTCCGCTCTCCATTCCGCTGGGGTCACGGTTTCCAGAACATTCCCGGTCATTAATTATTCCTCCTTGCTCTGTAATTGTCCAATTTAACGACAAACTGTGAGTTTCTAGGCAAAGCCACGAAGGCAGCCAAGGGAGAGAGAAGGTAACAGTCCGGATAAAAGGGCATTTGCTCTTGCCACAGGACTCACTCGTTCCAGGCCTCCCGCGCGGGAGCTGTGGCCCCTGGCCTGGGTCTGGTCTTTGTGCTGGGACTGAACTGCCCCCATTTGCTCAGCAGGGACGGGTGGGGTCCAGGGTGGCGCTCCGGGAGGGCTGGCACTGCGGGGGCGCGGGCACCCCTCACCCCCGGCCCCCTGCCGCCGGCAGGTGCTTCCGCTCTGGCGACCCGCTCAAGCCACCCGAGAAGTGGCATGAGTCCGTCTGAGAGAGCTTCACTTGCAGCCTTTTCCTCCTTGGCTATCCGGGCGCCTTCTATTAACACGACGAAAATGTCGCCCACTTGTTTCCCGGGGCAGGTCAATGAGCGTCCGGGGATTCTTGCTTGGATTGCTCTGGGCTGTTCGCGCCCTTCAGCCTTCTGTTTTCCTTACAGATTATGGCAATTCAAAGCAGATATCAGCCCTTTCATCATTTTGCTGTTAGTACAGGACTCCCTCCAGAATGCAGATGAGAAGTTAAATCAGGAAAGGTAGTAAGATGGAGACCCCCCCGTCCTCCAGCCCGGGGTCGTTTTAAAGGCGGTCTCGTGGGTTTGTGATAGTTTTTAGGGTGCCCTCTTGCTTGGGCCCTGCTGTGAGCCAGACGTTACCACGATGAGGCCTATAAAGGCAGCCCAGCGTGTGTGACCTCTGGGATGAGGTGACCCGGCCTGGGGTCTCCTGTTAACTCCTGATTTCTTAACTCCTCATTCCTTTGTGTGGGTGGCACTGCCTTTGTCTACGCTGCCTGACAAGGGGCGCCTGCTCCCCTTTGCGCAGGCCTGTGGGGCCCAGCCAGGAAGCTGCGTGGCTCTTGTGGCTGAGTCAGGCTAGGACTGGCCCCACGCCAGGCTGCGGGCCAACGTGCGGGTGGTGACTTCTCTCCAGGAGAGCATCTCGGTGCCCCAACTTACCTTCCAACGGGAAGACAAAGGGAAGGCTGGCACCGTGGGAAGGGTTTACTGAGACCTGCCTAGGAGGTTGAGCATTTGGCTGGAGACCCCTCTCTTCTCCTGGGGACTAGGCCTCACTCCAGTGCTGAGTAGACTAGACAAAGGCAGGCCACACCCTGCCATTCTGAGACCCGCAGAAATGAGAGCTGCTCTCCACCTCCACCGCTTTCCCCCCGTGCCTGGCCTCCTCCCCTGCTCCTCTTAAAGTGCAGTGGACAGGAGTTGGGTCTGCTGTGTGATGTCTGACGCTGGCTTGACAGTGAATCAGTGAATCATGCTATTTAGAAACACGTTAAGAGAACCCAGCGCCTGGAAACCAACAAATGACACATGGTACATACTGTGTTTGGGGTAATTTATTCTTTCTGGTTATGTTAACTCTTGAGTAATTAACTAGATGATTTCTCTCAGATGAACAATGACTCTGCACATAGAACAATTAATCGGGTAACTGTTCTAGGGCAGGTTGCCTCCTCCTCTCCCCCTCTCGCCATAGGCGCTCCCCTTCCGGGGCGGGCTCAGTGAGCAGCTCGCCAGCAGCACCTCTTAGGGAAGACGCGGCTCTCAGAAATCATAGCGGCCGCCGCTGCCCGTTCACTCTCAGCAGATCGCCGCGTCTCTGGGTTTTGTGCTGTGCTTCCCTTACCATCGTGCATCCCACGTTATAAAGTCTCCATTGTTTTGGTGGGCTTATTGGAGCGGGTGGCTTCTCCCAGCAGCCCTCACCACCCCCCCCCAGACCTCCCCGCTCACCTTATCATAATATTGGAAAGCAATTTCTCTCGACTGCTGTGAACCAACGCCGGAAATCCAAAATGCTGCCACAGTCATTAAGTGATTTCCAATTAGTTAATTTGTTTCACAGGCTGCCTCTTTCTAAACTGCACCTTAAATGAAAAGCAGAACCATTCATTTCTGAAAGAGGAAAAATCCTGGGGTTTCCGGGTTTTAAAATCCTAAAGCAGAGCATAATTTGGAAGAAAATTCACTAAAAACACCTGCCCTGCAGAACAGAAAATGTGGTTCTTATTATAATTACAGTGAAGAATGGACTCTCTCTGCCAGTTTGCCCAATGGTCTGGGGCTTACCTGACGCGTGAACCTGGAACTTCACTGGGAGTTAGGCAGGTGATCACCAAACAGCACTGAACATGGAGGGTTCTAGAGCAACAGGGCTCCTTCTCCAGGAGGCTTCTGGGGCCAGGGCAACCAGGCTGTTCAGAGAGGAGCAAGGACACTCTCCAGGCAGAGTCCTGGGGAAATGGCGCTTTAAGAGCTGCTTTTGCAAAAGGTCATATTATGTGATTGAGTGTATAGGCTGGCCAGGGGTTGGGGTGGAGGTGAGAGGTCGATCGAGACCAACTCATGTTGTTAATGGTGGGGACTACCACCGTGACTTAATTTTATTTTTTGAGGTAACATCGCTTTAAACATTGAGTTTTAGATCTATGGGGTCTCCTCTTTCACATGTTTTACCACACCACACCCACCACCAAAACAACTGTTTCCCACCCCAGTTCATTGCATCCTCACCATCTTTGCGCTCACCCCGTCCGCTCTGGTAGCCTCATTTCTACAGTCAGATTTGTAGGGTTTGTTCTAGGTCTGGCTTTATCTGACCCTTTGTTTTGTTTTTCTATATTCCACATAGAAATGACACCATCTGGTATTTGTCTTTCTTCAGCTTATTTCACTTAGAATTATCCTTTCCAGTTCTGTCCATGTTGTTGCAAATGGCAAGGTTTCTCTTTTCTTTCTTTCTTTTTTTTTTAAAGATTTATTTATTTATGCATACAAGCTGGGATGTAGGCCAGAGGTGTGGGGTGGCGAGAGGATTCACCAGAGACAAAGTGGGGAGCAGAACAGGCAGATCAACCAAAGTACACTGCTGAGGGGAGCAGTGGGGAGACAGGAGAGGTCTGCTGCACCCTGTGGGAATCTCCCTGGCCAGGTACCAAACTCCTGCTGCAGTGGCTCTGGATAGCTTCATAGGGCTGCGCTGAACCCGCTGTGTCACCAGGGAGGCCCAGGTTTATCTTTTCTTAACACATTGTATGCGGGAAACATATTTATACATTTTACGTTGACTGGTAGTAGCAAGCTACCCGCAAACAATATGTTATTACTCACCAGCTATGTGGCTTAAAGAAAGTGGTAATCCTTTCTTATAGGAATAGTAATATGGGAATAATGTTTTGCTTACAAAAATATTTTGAATTGTATGCGGGAAACGTATTTATACATTTTACGTTGACTGGTAGTAGCAAACTACCCGCAGACAATGTGTTAATAGGTGAGTAGTGTTCTGCTGTGTATACACCACCTCTTCCTGTTCCACGCATCTGTTTTTGGGCACTGAGTTGTTTCCACACTTGGCTGTTGTGAATGGAACTGCAGTGGGCACAGGAGCGCATGTATCCCTTCCGGTTCATGTTTCCGCATTTCTCGGGCAGATGACCAGGAGGGGGATTCTTGGGTTGTACGGTAGATCCATTTTTAGTATTTTGAGATACCCCCACACTGTTTTCCATAGGGACTGGACTGCCTGTGTTCCCACCAATGGTGTAGGAGGGTCCCCTTTTCCCCACATTCTCCCCAACACTTCTTTCTGGCCCTTCTCAGATGTGTGTGAGGTCGTATCTCATTGTGGTTTTAATTGCATTTCCCTGAAAATAGAGTGCCGGACATGTTTTCGTGTGCCTGCTGCCATCTGTCTGTCTTCTTTGGATAAGAAGTGCCTCTTTAGCGCTTCTGCCCATTTTTTGATTGGCTTATTTGTTTTTTGTGGTTGTTGTTGAGCTGTACAAGCTTGGGTATTAGCCCCTTGTCGGATGCATGGTATGCAGATATCTTCTCCCCTTCAGTAGGGTGTTTCTTAATTTTAGCGATGGTTTCTTTCGCTGTGCAGAAGCGTTTTAGTTTGATGTTGCCCCGGTTGTTTATATTCTTTTGTTTTCCTTGCTGTTGGAGAGGGATCAGCAAAGACATCTCCAGTCTGCACTGTGGAGTGTTTTGCTGTGTTTTTGTCTATGTATTTTATGCATAACCATGACTGTTAAGCAGTAACTGATGAATGCAATAGGATATTTACCAAAAAGGCTAAGTGGGGTAATAATTACCCAGGAGGGTAAATCGGGCATCTCTTTTCCCCCATGGAGAACACGGGCTTTAATGGGAGGTAGAAGGCATAACAGTGAGTGCTAATTTTCCGCTTTTAGACAAGCTTGCAGCGCACCGAGGAGGCAGCTGCAGAGCCCGGGGTTAAAGGCCTCTGAGGCCAACTACCTGGGGCACCCTCGCGGCCACTTCCCAGCTGTGTGACGGTGGACAGCTGCTTGGCCTCTCTGCCTCGTCTCCTGGGAAATGGGGGAGAGCCTCCCCAGTGTCGTGGTCATGAAGAACCCCGGGAGGTTAAAGCTCCTGAGACCCTAGAAGCAGGCTTGACATCAGTCTGCTCAGGACCACTCACGAGACGCTGTGCTTAGAAAGGTCCCCTTTTGGGTTCTCACCTTACGCTCCGCTGCCCGTGAGAACCGCTGGTCAAAGGAGCATCCAGTCGTCCCTCTGCCTCAGCGCTTCCCTGCCCGGACTCTGCAGTGATTTCTTTCCCCCAAACCACACAGCCTGAGCTTCTTGGCAAAGGGTGATGTTTAGGTGAGAGAGGCAGGCTGAGCTGGAAGGTAGAGGAGGCAGCGATTGGAAGGCTGGGTTAGGAGGAGGCAAGGAATTCGTGTGCGTGAGAGAGAGAGACTGAGAGACAAAGGGACCCAAGGAGACAGAGACAGAGAGAGGCAGAGACGTGCAGAGACTCAGAGACAGAGAGAGAGGTCTGACGAGAACAGAAACTCCTCCTGGCGGCTGGGAGGAAGCGGGCTGGCCAGTCGGCGCGGCCTGCCTGGGGGGCTCCAGCCCCGGCGTCCACCACGTGAAGGTGCCGCGGGAGGAGCCGGGACGCACCCAAAGCGCAGATGCGCGTCTGACGATCCCTCTCCGGGCCGGGAACCGTGCGCCCCCATTGCACCACCCGTAGCACAGCCGTGTCCCCTCAGATGACACTGCAGGGTGGGGAGATGGCACAGAGGGGGAGATGGCACAGGAGAGGGAGATGGCACAGAGGGGGAGAGGGCACAGGAGAGGGAGATGGCACAGGAGGGGGAGAGGGCACAGAGGGGGAGAGGGCACAGAGGGGCAGAGGGCACAGAG
>PVIJ01024785.1:0-11707 GCA_004024925.1 Scalopus aquaticus
ACATACGGGTGCATGTATCCTTTTGGATTAGTGTTTTTGTATCCTTTGGGTAAATTCCCAAAAGTGGGATTGCTGGGTCGTATGGAAGCTCCATGTTTAGCAGTCTGAGGAATCGCCATACAGCCTTCCATAGTGGTTGGACCAGTTCACATTCCCACCAGCAGTGTAGAAGGGTTCCTTTTTCTCCACATCCTTTCCAATATCAGGAGATTCTTATGAAATCATAATTTTAAGAATCACTGATTTAATGTATATTTTCCAAAAAAATTTTTTTAATAATTTTTTTCTTAATACCATATAATCCTTTGAAATAATCCTTCAAGTCAGATAATCCTTTTTCTCATTTCATGATTATTAATAGAAGCATAGTAGCTTGATAACTATGCTTCTTGGTGAAAAATAAAAAAAATCATGTTTATTATTGTTACAACCATCACATTTTATTGTGTCAAATAGCACTATAAAGCTGCACAGCTTTAACATCTTTATATTTATAGGAAAATAAGATAGACGTATCTATAGCTCCTTTAGGATCCTGGGCTAACAATGAAGCAATAATTAGGAACAGAATATGAAACTCAACTCAGCTTCAAATTTCAGGTATTTCTATCAGATGTGAGAGTATGTATAACATTCACTGATAGGCCAAGTGCATAGAAGGAGCTCATTGTAAGCTTTTATTGTCTTGGTAACCTTTAATACTATTTCAGAGAATGCAAACTTCCCTTTGTAAAAAAATTTGTGATACTTTTTTTTTTTTTACTTTCTTTTTTAAATTGAGGTAACATTGATTTACAACACCATATGATTTGGGGGAATAGGCTGTATGTCAGATCTATGTTACTGCACCATACCCACTGCCAAAGTCCTTTAGTACCCATAGTCCTTTAGCATAGACCACTGGGCGCTCTCGCCTCTTTGTTCTTACTCCCACTTCCCCTCCCCCTCTCGTAGCCTCGATTCTGCAACCATATTTCTAGAGTTTGTTGTTTTGCCTTTTTGTCTGTATTCCATATATGAGTGAAACCAATAGGTTTTTGTCTTTTTTCCTTCTGACATATTTCACTTAGCATGATCCCCTCCAGTTCCATCCATGTTGTCACAAGTGGCAAGAGTTCATCTTGTTTTAATAGGTGAGTAGTATTCCATGTATATATGTATATATATGTATATTCCATGTATATACTGCACCTTCCTAATCCACTGCTCTGTCCTTGAGCACTTAGGCTGTTTCCTAAATTGGCTATTGTCAGTAGTGCTGCAGTGAACACAGGAGTTCAGATGTTCCTTCAAATTAGTCCTTTTATGTTCTTTGAGAAGATACCTAGGAGTAGAATTGCTGGGTCATATGATATATCTATTTTAATATCGATTTTTAATATCAATTTTTTAATAAAGTCGCATTGTTTTACATCACTGTTAATATTTTGACAGTACTTTCAGTATTTTGAGAACCCTCCAGATTGTTTTCCACAGGGTCTGGATCAGTCTACATTTCCACCAATAGTGGAGGAGAGTTCCTTTTTCTCTACATCCTCGCTGGATTGGTTGTTTCTGGTTTTTGATACGGGCCTTTCTCATGGGAGTGAGAGGGCATCTCACTGTGGGTTTGATTTGCATTTCCCTGATGATAAGTAGTGTTGAACATTTTTTCATGTCACGATTGGCTATTTGCATGTCTTCTTTGGAGAAGTTCCTATTTAGCTCTTGTGCCTGTTCTGTGATTTTTTTTTCTTTTTGTTGAGTTGTATGAGTTCTTTGTGGATCTTTGCTCTTAGCCCCTGTGTTAGATGGATGATGTGCAAATTTTTCTCTCATTCAGGAAAGTGTCTACTTGTCTTAAACTCTCTTTTTATTTCATTGTGAAACCTGACAAATTAAAAAAAAAGAAAGAAAAATTTCATTCAACAGCCCAATTTCTCATGACTGTGTGTATAGTTTACAAGCTCTAAAGAAAACATTAAAAATTAGCAATGTATTAAAAATAAATTTACTCTGTTCAGTTAAACTTTCTATACTTAAGAGCTATCTCTATATTCTATTTAAATGGTAGTTCTTTCTTAAAAGTTGTCTTTGCTGATATTAATATATTTGTAGCAACATCATTTTAGTGATCTTCTGATACATCTTTTCCTGTTCCTTTATTTTAGACTTTTGTCCTTTAAAACTTCTCTCTTGTAAACAGCAGAGTGTAGAGTTTTGTTATTTCTGTCCAACTCAAAAATCTTTGACTTCTATGGAATGTTTATTCCATCAACATTCATTTAATTATGGTTATAATTTGCTCTAAGTCTGCCCTCTTGCCCTTTCTTTGTTTTTCCTCTCCTCTTTGTTTCTTCCTTCTCCCCTGTACTGCTTATCTTTTGATTCATCAGGTATTTTTGTTATTCACAATCCTTTTTGACTTTCTGTCCTTAATTCATTTCATTGCAGAATTTGTCCTGGACTTGCTAAAGTTTACTTTAAATGAGTACTTTTTATATTTCCAAAGTAAACTAATAATTTTATAAGATTTGAACTCCTTTTTTCTTTTAATATATATTTTTATTGTTATTTATGTCTTTTACATTTTGTATTCCCCTTGGGTAGCCCACCACCAGTTCACCCGTGATCCATCTCCATGGTCCCTTGTCTTCTTTTCTATTCTGTTTTGTGCCCTTACCCTCCCCTACCTCTGCCGCCCCCTCCCCGCTGATTGTCTCTCTCCTATTTGGTTTCCTTATAGTCCTGTTATAAGTGAAACCATTCGATATTTTTTTATTTTTCTTTCTGGCTTATTTCACTGAGTATGATCCCCTCTAATTCCATCCATGTCGCTGCAAATTGCATGTGTTTATCTTCTTTCCATGATGAATAGTATTCCAGCGTGTATATGTACCACATCTTCTTGATCCAATCATCTATTTTTGGACATCTGCGTTGCTTCCATACCTTTGCTATTGTGAACAGTGCCGCAATGAACATATGGGTGCATGTATCTTTTCGGATTAGTGTTTTTGTGTTCTTTGGGTAAATTCCCAAAAGTGGTATTGCTGGGTCGTATGGTAGCTCCATGTTGAGCAGTTTGAGGAATCGCCATACAGTTTTCCATAGTGGTTGGACCAGTTCACATTCCCACCAGCAGTGTAGAAGAGTTCCTTTTTCTCCACATCCTTTCCAGCATTTGTTGTTGGCTGTATTTTTAATGTGTGCCATCCTCACAGGTGTGAGGTGGTATCTCATAGTGGTTTTGATTTGCATTTCCGTGATTATAGTGATGTTGAGCATTTTTTCATGTATCTGTTGGCCATTTGCTTTTCTTCTTTGGAGAAGTGCCTTTTTAACTCTTCTGCCCATTATTTGACTGGGTTATTGGCTTTGTTTTGTTGAGTTGTGTGAGTTCCTTGTAAATTTTTGTTATTAGTCCTTTATCAGTTGTATTGTGTGCAAAGATCTCTTTTCCCAGTTGGTCGGGTGTCTGTTAGTTTTGGTTAATGTCTCTTTTGCTGTACAGAAGCTTTTTATTTTGATGTAATCCCATTTGATTATCTTGTCTTTCACTTCCTTTGCTTTGAGAGATGTGAACTCCATTTCACCCTACTTGGGTCTTTGTTTTTCTTGTTCCTCTTTCATGTTGCTACCGCTCTCTGTGTGGACTTTGAGGATACTTACTATATTTATTTTAAATTCTTGGTCCATTTTTTTCATAATTCAGATGATATATATTCTTTAGTTTTTGTATTTTTATTATGTTTACATTACTTTTTTCTTTCTTTCTGGTTTTATAGCCTTTGAGCCACTCATATTCCCCTTAGTTATTAGCCACCCTGTCTGATAGGAAGGGCCCGAGGCAGGTACTGGCTTGTGACTGTCGTATGTTGGACATAGGCACAGGGATAAGCTCTACAGTGGAGCGCTGCAGACAACTCCTAACTGTTGCCCCCAGCTCTGAATGGCTCTCCTCCCCCAGGTGAACCCTCAGGTAAGGAGTAAGACTCTCCTTAGGTGTTTTAGATTAGAGCATGGAGGAATCAGTGGGAGGGAAATGCTTTCAGCAGTGCCTCCACCCCATGGGGTTTGTCTGCTCTCACAGTGCCCATGACTGTGGGATCGATGACAGGAGAGTTTGGCGAAGGGTGTTCCAGTGGTCGGTGTCTGGGACGGGGTGAAGGTGGATGGAAACTAAGACAGAGCTCCTGGCAGTATCATACAAGCTAGGGCAAGTGTGTGTGCTTTACCTGTGCCCCGCAGGCAGTTTCCTACCCCCACACTTGGGGGACATTATGTTATGCCCAGATGGGTCAGAAGTGTTGATAAAAAGCCGCTGGTAAGATTGCAATCAGGAAAAAGATTACAGTTGTGATTAATTAACGATGGAGAGGTGACCACTGTCAACTCCACACTGCTGCTGACAGCTGAACTCCAGGCTCTCCACACCCTCCACACTAGAATTTTAGAAAAACTCAATTTTTAGGATTAACAAACTATAGATTGACAATTTTGATCTGTGAAGTGTTTCCTTTTTCTTTTAATAACTTTTATATTAACTTACATGGAAAAGGTTGCAGATGGAAGTAAGTTTGCTAACCAACTAATCTTAAAATAGGCTAGGTATTCCTGCATGAAATCACAAGGGTTTTTGCTTGGAAGAGGGACTCTGAGGAGAAAAGTGAAGAGAAGACAACATCAGGAGGACTCGCCAGATGCTGCTGGCTTTGAAGATGGAGTAAGGAGACCTCACCAGACGAGAAATGCTTTTTAGAAACTGAGTGAGTTAAGGAAATGGATTCTCCACTAGATTCTGAAGAAGGAAATGCATCCTTTGACAATCTGAATGTAGGCCCAGGAGATTTTTCAGACTTCTGATCTCTAGAACCCTAAGATAATAAATTTGTCTTGCTTTAAGTCACTCCTTTTGGGGTGATCAGTTACAGCAGCAATAAGAAATGAATACATTGTTGAAAAGGATGAAGACATTAGCAGTGATAAAAATCTGTAAATTTACTTGAAAACCTTCATGACAGAAGTGCCTAAAAATTGGGTAATTATTTTTTATGGGATGACTTGTAAAATTTTTAAATGACTCAGTGAAATGAAAAGCATTCTTGAAAAAGAAATTTAAGAACTAATTTCATGTTCTTGCAGGCCTTTTCTTTATTTCCTAATTGCCTCATGCAAAATATATAATGTCTTTGGAAGCTTATTTAAGGGCCTTGAAACATTTCTATTTTTCTGAGCATAATATATTCATACCCGTTTTACTCCATAAAGGTAAGAATGCCTCTCCATCCCATCACAAGAAAGGTATTTTTCAACAGTTATTAATCTAAGTAAAAGAAAATAATCATGAAGTCAAGCTGGCTGTAGATGACTTTCATTCATTTCCATGGGTGTTTATATTTCATGGAAACTTTTTTTTTCCTATTTCCCATAAGGAAAAAAAATTTAAAAACAGAAAGAAAAAGTAACAAGAATATCCTTCACCGGCTAATAATGAAGCAACAAGAGGGTGAAGCTGATAATTGAAAAAAATTCAGAGGTGCTGCCATGGGGTCAGACTCTTGCTAGTGGGGCTGGTTATTTTCTGCCTACTTTTCATATAACTGTCCCAGCTGATTTGGCAAAGTGGAAATTTAGTCATTGCTGAAATTGCAAGCTTCTAAGAAAAAAATCCTTTAAAACATATTTGGGATAATAAAGATTTTAGATGAAGGAAAACTGCAATAGATGCCGTGAGGTCTATTATAGTCACTCGTGTCACCCAGTCTACACCCCACAATGTTTCTTTGGATGGACTCAAAGAGAAAAGGTTTCATTTTTGTGAACAGCTGTCGCACAGAAACTTCACCTTCAATAAGATTATTTCTGGGCGCGAGAACAATTGAAGTATTGTTTCTTCAAAATCGCAGGAATACACTTCAGAAGCCCTCCTTGTAGAATGCACTTTAATTTATGTGCTATCACCGCTTGTCAGACCTTTTGTGTCCACCTTTCTTTTGTCTCCAGCGATGAGCAGAGCTGGCACTACATAGACAATTCAGAGAGGTGTTCTCGACTGTCATTGTTTTGGAAGGTTTTGTTCTTCTAAAGGTTGTGGAAGAAAGATGAAGGAAGAGATGTTAGGTCACACACTTAAAGGTTTTCTTTCCACTTAATTCCATTGTATGGTTTCTCTATTTGTTGGTATCATTGATTTTACGTGGGGGCATTATTTTGGATGAAGTTCAACGATCTCTATTTGTGAACAGGATGTTTTATTTTTATCAGTTTGGAAGTGGCTGTGGGTGGCTGTATGTGGAAGAGAGCTTTCGTGTCTTTTTAAATCCATATATTCTTTGCTGTATATGTATTTTTTAATTTCATCCAGACATAACTTAAAGTGTATGTGTCCTAATTCTTCTTCAGGCAAGGAGTCCTACAGACCTGCCGGACTTCCTGTAGAAACAAGGAAAATGGGATGTATTTGCTAATCAACACTTTACAAGATGCTTTCACCCAGTTTCACTTGACATTAAGTGATTTTTAGTTACAGAATATGATTACATAGTTAGGTTTTTTTTTTTTAGATTTTATTTATTTATGCATACAAGATAGGGTGTAGGCCAGAGGTGTGGGGTGGTGAGAGGATTCACCAGAGACAGAATGGGGAGCAGAACAGGTGGATCGACTGAAATCCACTGCTAAGGGGAACAGCGGGCGAGACAGGAGAGGTCTGCTGTGCCATGTGGGAAGCTCTCTGGCTGGGGATTGAACTTGTGCTGCAGTGGCTCTGGATAGCTTCATAGTGCTGTGCTTAACCTGTTGAGCCACCAGGGAGGCCCCTACATAGTTAGGGTTTTTTTTTTAAAGATTCATTTTTTATTTATACATACAAGCTGGGGTACAGGCCAGAGGCGTGGGGCGGCGAGAGGGTTCACCAGAGATAGAGCGGGTAGCAGAACAGGCAGATCAGAAATACACTGCTGAGGGGAGCAGCGGGCAAGGCAGGAGAGGTCTGCTGCGCCATGTGGGATTCTCCCCGGCCAGGCATCGAACTCGCGTCGCCGCTGCCGACAGCTCCACAGCGCAGTGCTTAACCGCTGCGCCACCGGGGAGGCCCCTACATAGTTAGGGTTTTAATTTTCCTTCTTCACCCACTAAAGCAAAGGTACGTCTTCACACTTGGCAAATCAATTGTCCATGAATTCTTGCTTTGAATTTATAATTTTTCCTTTTCCCACTATTTTATTACCCTCTGACCTGACCTGCTCTGTCCCCTTGGCAGTATGTCTCATGTACATGTTCACAAGTGACCTCATTTTAGGTGCCTATAAAGATGCTTATTTTTTGTTTTTAATTTTTTTAATGTTTTATAAAATTAAAAATATAACTATCACATCTGGCAACTCCACTGCTGGGTATACATCCAGAAGAATCAGAATCAAGATCTCAAAGAGATATCTGCACCCCCGTGCTCATGGCAGAAATATTTATAATAGCCTATATACGGAAATAAATGTCCATCAGCAGATGAATAGATAAAAAAAGTGTATCCATACAATGGAATATTATTCATCTTTAAAAAAATAAAGAAATCCTGCCATAGGCAGCAATGTGGATGAACTTAGAAGACATTATGTTCAGTGACGTAAGCCAGACAGAGGAGGGCACATGCCGTGTGAATCCACTTATATGAGATGTGTAAAAGAGACAAACAATTACTGAGTGGGTTTTCTTGTCTGTGGGATATAAAGAACCAGAACAAACTAACAAAACACAATAATAACAGCTCTTAGACTATGAAAACTATAATGGTTATTTGAGGAGTTGGGGGGAGGGACAGTGGGAATGTCACTAGAACTTCGTGTTGGGTGAGGTGAAGAGGTACCCTAGAAATTTTTATGGCATTATAAATCCATAGTAATTCAACAAAAAGTTATTAAAAAATAGTTAAACACATAGAAGCAGAGAACAGGATGCTGGTTGCCAGGCCTGGGGGAGGGGAGTTGTGACATTTCAGCCATGTGATTGGAACGTGTTGCAGAGATTGGCTGGAAAACACATCATCTACAATCAACAGTCAGGATTGTATATTTGATTTGTATGAGGGGGATAGACTCCATGTTAAGTTTTCTTAGCTAAAGGAAAATGAAACAACAATAAAAGTTTTTAAAAAACCTCAAAAGAGAAGGAGGAAAGTTTGGGAGGGGTTCGGATATACCTTGGTTGTGGTTTTAGCATCATGACTCTGTGCGTATGTGCAGTCTTATCACGATGTATTGTCCGATATGCGGGTTTTTTTTTAATCATTACACTTCAATAAAACTTAACAATAAGATAAGAATTGACCTTTTCTTCTTATCCCCCATCCTGGTGCCCTATAATTGCCCTCTGGAATGTCCAAACAGAAGTCCTTGGTTTCATCATTTTCTGCAGAGAATTTCAACAGTCTCATCCTTAGATAAGTAATTTATGTTTTATGTTATGGAATCTTACCTGGGAATTTAGAACAAATTGTAAAAGCATGTGTTTTCTAGTTTTTTCATTATGGCATATTTCAGTAGTAAAAAATCGGAAATAATTTAAGCATACACCAGTGGAAGATTATAATACCATGGTGTAGATAATGGTGTACCATAATGCTCTATTTACATAAAGTGAAAGAGCAGATTGTAAACTAGTATGAACTCAATCATGCAAAATATATGTATGTGCTTTGGGAAAGGAGTGATTGGACACATACAGAATAAAATGTTAGCAGAATTATGTGTGGATGGTGAGACTATGTATTTTGTGTGTAGCTTTTTCTTTCTTTTTTACTGTTATTTATATCTTTTACATTTTGTATTACCCTTGGGTAACCCACCACCAATTCACCTGTGCCCCATCTCTGTGGTTCCTTGTGTCCTTTTCTACTCCATTTTGTGCCCTTATCCTCCCCCTCCCCCACTGAATGTCTCTCTCCTATTTGGTTTCCCTATAGTCCTGTTATAAGTGAAACCATTCGATATTTTTCTCTTTCTTTCTGGCTTATTTCGCTCATCATGATCCCTTGTAGTTCCATCCATGTAGCTGCAAATTGCATGTGTTTATCTTCTTTGAATGCTGAATAGTATTCCATTGTGTGTATGTACCACATCTTCTTGATTAAATTGTCTATTTTTGGACATCTGGGTTGTTTCCATACTTTTGCTATGATAAACAGTGCCGCAATGAACATACGGATGCATGTATCCTTTTGGATTAGTGTTTTTGTGTCCTTTGGGTAGATTCCCAAAAGTGGTATTGCTGGGTCGTATGGAAGCTCCATTTTCAGCAGTTTGAGGAATCACCATACAGTTTTCCATAGTGGTTGGACCAGTTCGCATTCCCACCAGCAGTGTAGAAGAGTTCCTTTTTCTCCACATCCTTTCCAGCATTTGTTGTTGGCTGCATTTTTAATGTGTGCCATCCTCACAGGTGTGAGGTGGTATCTCATTGTGGTTTTGATTTGCATTTCCCTGATTATAAGTGATGTTGAACATTTTTTCATGTACCTGTTGGCCATTTGCTTTTCTTCTTTGAAGAAGTGTCTTTTTAGCTCTTCTGCCCATTTTTTGACTGGATTGTTGGCTTTGTTTTTGTTGAGTTGTGTGAGCTCCTTGTAGATTTTTGTTATCAGTCCTTATTGGCTGTACCGTGTGCAAAGATCTTCTCCCAGTTAGTAGGGTGTCTGTTAGTTTTTCTTAACGTCTTTTTCTGTACAGAAGCTTTTTATTTTGATGTAATCCCATCTGTTTATCTTGTCCTTCACTTCATTCGCTTTGGGGGATGTGTCTTTAAAGATTTTGCTGAGATGTATGTCGTGTAGAGTTTTGCCTATATTTTCTTCTATAAATTTTATGGTTTCAGGTATGTGTAGCTTTTAACTTTGTATTTTATGTGTAGTTTTTAACTCATTTGTACACCTTTCTCTGATTTATAAAAAACATAATACATGTATTTCTTTTCTTGTAATTACAACAAATTATGTCCAAATGGGACAAAAACATCAGTTGCAAGTCACAGATTGTGCAGTTGCCTTGCATAATATTTTGCTTTCCTTTTCATGAGTTCATATATATAACCCATAATCCCCCCATATTTATTGTCATGTTCTTCATAAGATCTAGTCTGTCTGTTTTCACGGAAATATTTTTCTTCTGGGAAGCATTCCCTTCTTTTCACATTTTAATGTAGTCAAATAGGTTTTTAAGTTTTCTCCTGACTTACCGTGATTTTTTGCCATATTAACCATTAAAACCAGAAACCATTCTGGAGTGGTAATTCCTGGACCTACTTCTATTAACAGCTATAAAAAGTTTCCAAGTCTGTAAGCCTGGAATGGATGACCTGTCAGTGAAATTATATGCCCTCCATTAGGAGCAAACATACTATAACTGTATTTTCTAAATTAAATATTCTTAAAAACCAAAAACTTTATATACCCCTAATTCTATAGACAATGGTAAAGATTTTTCTGAAAACTGAAGGTGTCAGAAAATCTCTTGCTAACTATAATATATTGTCATAGAGATGATAGGATCCATTAAATAAAGATTTTTACACTTTAACAGGCTTTTAAAATAATCTGGGGAACTCAGTTTACTTGACAAATAACTCAGTTGCAGAGATGTAACCTATTTGGGATCTCATAACAATTACTATCATTTGACAAAGGATTATTGAATAACTATTATGTGACAGGTACTATGCTGGATACTAGGGATATTTATTGTTTCCATTTAGTTTTAAATTATTTCCAATTTCCTTATAGGAAATATTTCTTCCACTGTAAATGATCTCTTCATTCTCTGAAAACCTGTTGAATGTTATCACAGTAGTAGTTCACATTCTGTTTGATATCAATATCAACTGCCTTCTAGTTTCTTATGTTTCTTATGTATATATGTATATAAAATGCCTCTCATTTGTATATGTGTATACAAATGTATATAAAATGCCCCTCATTTGAAAATACATTTTGTTTCAATGGCAAAAAGATTAAAGGAATACATTTCTATCGAATGTGTGCATACACATGAGCGCACACACCAACACAAACAGAAGTGTGTGCTCACTTCCTGGGGTAGCCCCTGCCACCATTATCCTTGGCCTGCACTCTTCCTGACAGCTCTTCTATGTATTTAAATTTGTACACTGGGCTATGATGGCTACACCTGAAGGGGAGGATCCTATACTTAGAAAACACTAACAATGACACTTCCATAAAAATTTTAAGAAGATTTATTTATTTTGTAGAACAACTAGGGTGTAGACCAGAGGTGCAGGGGGCAGTGAGAGGGTTCACCAGAGACAGAGTGGGGAGCAGAACAGGCAGATCTACTGATGTACACTGCTGAGGGGAGCAGCGGGTGAGACAGGAGAGGTCTGCTGCGCCATGTGGGAAGCTCCCTGGCTGGGGATCAAACCCAGGGCTTAGCAGTAATAGTGCTGAGACCTAACCCCTAGGCCACCAGGGAGGCCCTCCATAAAAAAATTAAAGAAAGTTAAAGGACTGATAACAAAAACTTACAAGGAACTCACACAACTCAACAAAATAAAAGCCAATAACCCAATCAAAAAATGGGCAGAAGAGCTCAAAAGGCACTTCTCCAAAGAAGAAAAGCAAATGGCCAACAGATACATGAAAAAATGCTCAACATCACTTATAATCAAGGAAATGCAAATCAAAACCACTATGAGATACCACCTCACACCTGTGAGGATG
>PVIJ01024786.1:0-11712 GCA_004024925.1 Scalopus aquaticus
ATCACAGTCCCTCAGTTTCGGGTGAAAGCCCTTCCTGGTACCCAGATGCCCCTCCTGAGGGTGCTCCACCCCAATTTTCAGGCTTCACTCCACACTGCCAGCTCCTGTGCAGATGAAAACAGCAACCACCAAGAACCCAGCAGGAAGGGCTCAGGCAGCCTCTTCCAGCAAGACACGTGGCCTCCCCTCTCATTTTCCCAGCCAAAGGTCTGTCTTGCCTCATTTTCCTGACTACTTCAACTTGCCCTGCTTTGCCCAGTGCACATTAACTTAAAAAATGATTAACCCTCACTCGCACACACTCTGCAAAACCCTGATAACACTGCCACACCCTTCTATTACCACGAAGACTTACTGTAACACTAGATTCCTGAACTTCACTATTGAATTTGGTGCTGCAAATGTGTTACTGGGCAAGCTTGTAGCGCTTCTAGGAGCATAGAAATCTGATCTGAAAAGTCCCTGAAGAACGGCGATCACCACAGCGCTCAATCTGATCGCCGCTCAATCACAGCAGCACTGAGAGTTTCGCTCCAGTCACAAAAATCAGGATAGGAGTCAGAGATCAAGGCAGGAGGCCAAACAAGCACAACCAAGTGGACGGGCAGGGGAAAGTGGGCAGTGACAGCAGCTGGGTGTACAAGTGTCAAAGGTGCCAGGCTGGCTGCTGAGACCACACACAGGCGGGGCCAGAGAGCCCTCCTCCAGACAGGGAGCAGGTGGGTCTGCGAGTCACACACAGGAGGCTGGGACAACCAGTTCTGGAGGACCCACAGATACCAAATCAAATGTCCAGCACTGCCCTACTTCAGAAGCACTGAGGTTGTTGGTGACAGGTTATCTGAGCACAGGGAAAGACCTGAGATGAGTGGCCAAGTCATTGAATCTTACCCTATTTCTGTAGGAAAAAAAACCCCAAAAACTCTGAGATAAATCATCAGGAGAAGATGCCATAAAAGCCTCATGAGCGAAAGGCTCAGAAGTCTCAATGAGTTGACCTGGTTCTCCAGATTCCAGTCCAAGAGGGACACGTCACATCCGCAGTAGAGGTACAAGATAGCTTTGTGGACACTCATTTTGTTCCTCCTCCTGCCCCCACACAGACTATAAACGATGCTTGCTTAATGGTTTTAAAAGCTTCTGTGCATGATCATGTCCCCACTTGCACAGAATCAATGTCTGCCTCTCCCTGCACCAATCCCACTGACAACACGCACACTGTGATAACCCCCTTAACCCACTGACTATCTCCAACCACTGTCCTCTTTTTCTGCCATGAATCTTAGGCTCCATTTCCTCATGTCCTATTGGTTTCTCAGACGACTCCAGGTGCATGTCCACCCCCACAGCACACAGCAACTGTGGCCAAGGTCACCAATGACCTCTATATTGCCCAAGTCAACATCAGTGTTCTGTCTTCATGCTACTTCACCTCCCTGTGGTATAGCTGACTATTCCTCTCTACTTGAAAGATTTCCTCTAGAGGTTTCCACAACACAAAATCACCTGGCCCTCTTTTTGCCACAGGCCACTCACTAGCAACCAACTTTGGAGTGGCCATTCCTCCTCAGCCCCACCTCTAGCATCCCGAGGCTCAATATCCACCACCTCTTCTCAGTCAGTACGCTCTCCTCTTCTGAGGATCCCATCTGGTCCACCCCTTCCTCTCCAGGATGGTCACTGACACAGAAAACTGATATCTCCATGCAGCTGGTTAAGAATCATTCTAACCCTTTGCCCCCAAATTCCACCTCAGACCACAGTCCCACTGTCCATCCCCTCACTCTGCAGACTCATTCCAAAGTTTGATCACACCATCCAACTTGTAGCCTACCAAGAGTTATGAAAAGAAGTAGAAAATAATTCTAGCACTTACTGACATCTGGACAGTCCTACAAGACCTGACTCTTTCATGTCTCTGTCCTCATCTGTGTCCTCTCGCCATTGTCCTCACTCAGCTGCAGCCACACAGCATCCTTTTCACCCCCTGCACATGCCAAGTTCACTCACACCTCAGGGCCTTTGTATATGTTTCTCTCCCTGCCTGGAGTTTCCTTCCCCAGAGCCCCTACAAAGCTGCCTCTTGACTAGTACTCGGTTCTCATCGCCTAAGTCACATCCTCAGAGTGCACTTCCCTGACCACCCTAGCCAAGGAGCGCCTCCTCCCTACTCTGTTACACAGTAGGCCAACACTTCCTAGGTTAAGCATAACAGCACAGGAACAAGGCTTTAATGCCACTGTCCACTCTTGCCTCCTAGAAGCTAGAACAGGGTCTGGTCCCGGTCCAATGTGCACAAAGTACATGGTAGCCTCTTTGGGGTACTCCCCAGGTGGGGATGGGGGGTATCAGAGAGAGATCTAGGCCAGAGCCCCAAGTCTTCCTAAACCCCCAATACAATATTAGGGTATAGCCCTCTTAATCTGGATTTCAATCACCTTGGCCTTCCCCATCTAGCACTTTTTTAACACTCTATTTTGTAATTGTCTCCTATTTCGTGAGGGCAGGGCTCACCAACCCTGTCCACTATCCCATCCAGGGCCTTACACGGGGGCTGGCACATCAAAAGCACATAAAGAACCATGAATTACTAGATAAAGGACTGAGCAAGGAAACACAGCCCCCTTCATGCACTCACCCAGAAGATGATGTTATAGCTGAAAAGGAGGTACTTGTACCAGCAGCTGACCTCAGCATTAGAGTATCTGTAATAGTGCATCTTCTGTGAAGCAGGATCTGTGGAGAGATGTGGGAGTGATGAGATTGCAGGTGCAGTTTCAAAACCTCCCCAAAACCTGCTCCCCAAGGAAAGAGCAAAGTGAGGCTCATATACAGACTCCAGAAATCTCCTGGCCCCTTCCCCGTGTCCTTTCACAAGTCCAGGCACCAGTTGCGTAGCCAATGGCAGCACTATGTTAGGCAAAAATCAAGTTAATGTTGCAAAAGCAGCCAAAAGAGTAAGAGAACTTTTGAAAGAACAGAAAATGGTGATTTTTAAAGTGCCTCCTAAATACCAGGACTTCTGCTTGGATCCTTCCCAAACATTTGTCCTGTCATCTTTCCATTGGGTATCGATCCCTCTGCTTCACAGTTGAGGAAACAGGACTTCAGAAATGTCATGTGACCTGATGAAGGGCAAGCCAAAAATGCCAGGACAAAGGATCAGAAGCAAGGACGCCGGATTCCATCATCTCTGCTCTTTCTGTCCCCCATTCTGCCCCCCCACCCACCCGCTTAGCCAGGAGCTGAGCAAGACAAATGAAGAAGCCAGGGCTTGACCACTGAGAACCATGTTTGGGGGCAAAAGATGAAAGGTCAGCTCTCAGAATTAGGGCTCTGTGTTTGTTCATCTAACATTTTCTGAAACAATGTTCCATGCTCAGGTCTCACACTAGGGAGGAAGACAGAGCACCCAGGTCTGGGTAGAACTGTGTAAGCCCCTACAGCCAGTACTCACCCCACTCCTTCCTCCTCTGCTTAACCTCCCCCTTCTCCTCCCACCCCACCCCATGCATCAGGACCACTGTTTAGGCCTCCTGGGGCCTAGTAATGCTTAGAACATGAACAGCACAGAGTGTGGGTAGGAGTCACTCTTTTTTAAATCTGTGTCCATCCCCCCCAAACCTCTCGGAGAATCTTAATTAAAAAGGCCCTCAAAGGGGAGTTATGAGGAACCTGTCCCAGCTTTACTATTCCTTTTTGAACCCTTGTGGCAATACAAGTGGGCCCCTAACTCCTCAACCCCTGCTACCACCAAAGCATGGTGAAGAGGGAGAGAAGAGCCTCAAGCTGACAAAGAGGGCAGGAGGGATGTGAGCCTCACAGGACAATGGTCATCCCCAGCCCCTGGTTAGCCTCCCACTTCCTGGGGCGAGAAGAGGGACAAAGGCAAAACAAGGCTACTTGGACAATGAGAGGACAACCCATCCACAATGCAGGAAGAAAGGCGGAGCTGCTGCCTTACTGCACTGTGGCTACTGCAACATTCCTTCCTGTGAGGCAGCCTCAGAGGCATAGGCTTCCCTTTGTAATGTTCTGAGAAAGGGGTTTCAAGCGGGGACATGAAAACCAAATCCCTCTGGAGATGGGTGCTATGACTGCCTGATCACAAGATGAAATCAACAGACACAGACTGGATGCCACCATTCCTCACCCCCTCCCTGCAAGAGGGCTGGCAAAGTGGTGAACATGCTGCTGGGAAAGCTGGGCTCTCTGGTCCCAAAAATCAGTCAGAGGGTACAGCCACCCAGCGGATGGCACCCCCCCCCCAACCATCAGAACAGTGCTTCCAAAAACTGCACCAAGAATGGGTGTACACACAACCAGGGTGCTGGAGAACACTGCTGACAAGAAGGGACACGCAGCCTGGGCCATACAGGTGGCTGCAGGGAAAGGAACAAGTGCTCTCAGACAGAGACCCAGGTTCCCTCCTTCAGTAATGTGACCTCATCCTAAGCAAGTCTCCGCCCTTTTCTGGCTGCAGTGGTTCAACTAAAATGAGCTGAACAGACCCTAATGTCACTGGGGATCCAGTGAGGGGTCCCGCTGACAACATCTGGATGATTTACTCTAAATACAGATACCTAGGGCCCTGTCCTCTGGAGATTCTGACAAATTGGTCTGCCTTGGGACCCAGAATCTGCATCGTTGACAAATTCTCCAGGTGATTCTGACATGCCCATAGACTGCTATCAGCCAAGGAACAGGGGCTGCAGCCCCTGTGGGGATTCTGCAAAGGCCAAAGGCCCTTGTTAGCTGTAGTGTAGTCCACACTGAGGGTGTGGAAGGGATGGCTCCTGGAGACAACTAACTAACGGTAATCTACGCTCACCCACTTGTGTTTTGCAGATTACAAAGTCTCAGAACACTGAGGTTTTCTTTTCTAGTTACAGATAACTGAATTCATGCACATAAGGGAAAACTCAAGTCTACCAGAGAACAGCCAACATGTGGGAACTAATCTGAGGCAGGAAAATGTTCTATGTGATAGAAAAGCTTGTTCCTTGTTATGGATAAAATAACCCTGTTCCTTAGAATTGCAACTGTATCCCCCTGCAGCCCAAGTGGCTCCTAGAGAAATCTGGAAGGTAAATGGCTATGCCCTCCATGAAATGGGGACCCAGAGACCGGGGAGGGCTGCTGAGGCATGGTACCCGAGAGTTCAGGTATCTTACAGGCTGCACCTCAGAGGTCATTGAACACACCCATGGTGAAGAGCTCTCCCAAAAGCTCTGAAGCAGGAAACAAAGACAGAGTCCCTCCCTCTCCTCTACCACCCCCTCCCCTCCCCTCCCACCCCCATGAAGAAACCAGCGAGTCAGCACGTGCCTGTATGCTTTCCAGAGTACTGGCAGGCACCTCATCCCTGGCCCTGCCTGGGGCCTTTGACAAATGATTACTCTGAAATAATGCACAGGGACTCGCTTGACCTGAAGGTTTTTGGCATCGTTTAGCTCTAACCATGTTAGAGCTGTGTGTTGAACATGGAAAGGCAAGAGGAAGCTTCATAGGCACAAAACGGTCAGGGAGACAGTGCTCTGGCCTGTGGACACCCAGCCCCACTCCACCATCTGCTTCACCTTCTTCCACAGGCCTCCCAGGGTCTTACCCCACAAAGTCACAAAACCAACCAATGCAAACAAATCTGCTTTCAGAGCTGTCAGGGCCCAAACCCACACCCAGAGAATGTCACAACCACACCATAAACTCCAAGCCCTCACTTCCCATTAACTTTAAAACTCAGAACTACACTGGCCAGGTCCACACAGGGTACAACCTAAAGCAACACCATGATGCAGTATGCCACACTCAGACACGCCCCTTACACACCTGCCACACAACCCAAAGTACACACATGTGTTTTATGCCATTTTTGTTCGGGCCAGAATAAACCTAGGAGAGCTAGTAGTGGGGATGTCCCAGTGACACTTATTTCTCCATTCCAACCCACAGAAGAGGAAATTGTTGAAGGTAGACATTTAATCTTTCCTCACCCACTTGTTCTTCTCCATTGGAAGAGAAGACACTCAACTGACTGGTGAGGAGGGGAGAAGTACCTCCAACCCCACCCCTGCCTAACTTAAAGAGGTGGGAGGAAATGCTGCCTCTTGCTAGTGCTATTCTCTGTTCTGCAGGCTAGTGGGAAGAAAAACAGCCCTGAACTCCAGTGTTACCAAAAGATCCTGGCTGCCACATAGGCATGTCCTAGAGTTCAAACTGAAGAAGGTAGGGAAGACTTATTTGGGCCCCAGTCTAGGCCATATCCTCCAACACAGGGCCCACAGGCCTTCAGTTTGTGAAGGAATAAAGTCAATACTCAGCTCCTGAGATCTGGCTCAATGGCTTTAGAAACGCATGTCAAAGAAAAAAGGTTGACAAGTACTCCTAAGCGGCCAACCTGGGGTGTCGCCACATTTATCAAAAAATCCCGAGAAGGTGATAAAGGCAATAATGCTGAAACTAGAACCCAGACTATGACCAAAATTCAGCTAAAATAACTCCAAAGTAACTGTGGTCCTTGACATTCTCACCTTATATGCCAAATTGAGTCACATCAGAGGAAAACAGAGCTTAGCTCTCTACCAACTAATTCATTTAACTGACAAGACCATTTAACTTCAGTTACTTACACATACACACACAGAGAGACACACACACAATCTTAGCTTCCTAAAAGAAGATGAATAAACTTTTCACAAGTACTAATTGCTAATGCAGAGAATTTCCAAAAGCCATTTCACACTTTTCAAAATAAACAACTATCAGAAAAATTTAATTCCTCAAACTGTTTCAACTCCAAAACTTACTGAAACAGAATAAAGCATTTGTGAGATAAATAAGAGGCAGGTGTTTGTCAAAGCATCAAATTTGCAAAACAAGAGGGCAAGTTAAAACTACTTAATAGTGTTGAGATAGTTGGCCAGCAATCTGAGAGGAACTAAATAATAAGCCACAATCAGTCATTAAAGGCTGCACGCAGGTATGCTCACATGAGAACAGGATATTTCAGGTCTAAGTTAATCTCCACACCTTTGAGCAAACAGGAAAAAAGCTATCCAAATATAAAAATATTAACATAAAACATAAAGTTTTAAATTCACATACAATTAAAAATAACAGGAAAATAAAAAAGCAAACACAAATGATATGCTATTTGCAGTTGCAGCAATTATGACAAAGGGTAAATGTCACAATTAAAAATTCAGATATAAGATTCCAGATTTAGACAAATGAACAAAGGGTATGGACATTATACTGAAATGGAAAGATAATATAATAGATGAAAGATAGTCAACATCACTGGGAATGAAACTTAAAGACAATCCAAAGATACTATTTTTACACTTTTTAACAAAAAGTCTAACAGGAAACTGCTTTATTCATACCTTGCTGGTAGCCTGAGTTATGTTACTATCCTTTGGTAAACAATATGGTTACAGTCATTCAAAACAAACAAACAAACAAACAAACAAAAACAGTAATATGCTTAATCCAATAAATTCATGTCTAAGAATTTGTCTTAAGAAAGTAAATAAAAGAAAAATAAGAATATGCATTAAGTATGAAATCTGAACATCATGACTTGCAATTAAGAAACAATTTGCAACCATGTGGTTACAGGCCAAAATGGAATATAAGAGCATGAAAATGGTTGACTGGAATTGTTCACTTCAAAGTGGTTTTCTAAAAGATTCCCATTGTCCCACTTACATTATGACCTTTGTATTATAAATGCATATTGGAGCCTGGTCTTGTCTCCTTTCCAATTACATTAACTTGCAAGATTCCTTCCTTCACCCTCTTAAAATTAAAAAAGGTAGCACACATTCAACTGTAAACTATTTGAACAATTTAGAAGTGTAAAAAGCAAACTGGCAATGAGACCACCAAACACGGCTTTCAAAAACCATTACCATTGCCCACAGTAGGAATATTTAACAAAATCAGTCCAGTGTGTACATACTCAGCTACACACCTAAAATGAGCTTCATGAAAAACAGTACTTTCCTCATTACATCTCCTAATGTAATAATTAGTCTACATTATTACATTTTAGATTTGTTGTTTCAATTTTTTTTTCAAAATTATTCCTGCACATAATCTAAGACTTGGCTATTATAAAAGCTATGTGGAGAAAAACAGCAGATCCTAGGCCCTAGGCCAGGCCTTCCCCTTTCTAGGAGACACTTTCAACTTCTAGCAGATGTTTACACTCCAAATACCTCTTAGAAATTTCTGCACATAATACACTTATATTACTATTCCCAGGTTCTTCTATTTTCGGTATTACCTATCCATCTCTTTACTCCTCTGTCCTCCTCTCTCCCATTTCTTTCCCATATCTTCACTCTAGTTACAGTTAGACTGTAGCGCTGGCTACAGTACTTTTCAGACTTTATACTATTATGACCATCTGAGCCATCGGCTTGTCAGTGGAGTGGGAGATACAACCATAATTTCTCTTCCTGTACAACTTTCTGTCCTCTGGAGTTAACAATTCTCTTTTCTGTTGGCTTAATTTTCTATTAGCTTATCAAAATTCAACCCCAAATTCAGTCTTCCAAATATCCTCTTAGTAAGCTCATTCACAGCAAGATATTTTGTTTCTTCTCCCAGAGGAAATCTCTTTTGGAGCCTTCTGAACTGCTTCAACCTGGAATGTACATAATTCCCTTTACCTCACTTGGGATGCAGCCAGTGAGAGAGCTAGTCTTTGATCATGGTTGCAAAGATATCCTTCAGGCAAACGCAAGTCTTGCAGATCCTGTAAGCCTGAGAACATCTTTATTCTAACTTCACTCGAATAAAATCTTGGCTGTGGGTAGACTTCTGGGCTGGGAATCCATTTCACTGAGAAAGATGAAGTCATGACTCTACCATGTCCTACAGTCCAGTGTACTGAGATGCTGTAAACACCCAGATTCCTCATCTTTGAATTTGACCCATTTCGCTCTCTCTCTAAACTTGTAGGATCATCTTTCTCCCCAGCATTGTGAAATTTCAGGGTACTGTCTGGGTCTATCTGCATCCACTTGGCACACCATTTCTAATATAGAAACCAACACACCTTTTCTCCAGGAAATTTTTTTCTTGATGATTTTCCTACTTGGACTTTTCTTTCTTTCTGCAACTCCTATTAATAAATATGAGAACCCCGACTGATGCTTTTTTTCCTTACTTCTTCTGCTGAATTACTTATCTCTTCATCTTTTTTTATCTACTTTCTAGAAGATTCTTTCAAACTTTATCTTCTAATAATTCTGATATTTTTGTTCTGCTCTCCTTTTTAATTTTATTGTTTTCTAAATATCCTTTTTTAATAGTATCCTATTCTTATTTCATGGTTACATTTTAATCTTATCTCTGTGCGAAAATATCTAATTTTTTTTCAAGATATTCTCTCTAAACAAACTATTTCCTTCAAGCTGCCTTTATTCTCCCTATTTGTTTTTGCTTCTTTCATGGTAGGCATGTTCTTCAGGTGTTAATAACCCTTGGTAATCCTCAGGATTAAGTAATTCCTCATAACTAAGAGTAAATGCCTAAGAACTAACTGGAAGTGCTGAGTCCTTAGGTGAATTTCTATGATCTGGCAGCATCATATGCTGGGAAATCCCCACTGTCATCATTAGCTCCCTCCTCTGGCCAATCAGGTTCCCCGTGAGGTCTCTTTTACTCTCCTACCTAGCAGGTAGGCTGTTGGTGACCTAGAAGCTAAGTAGGGTTAAAAGGCTGGGGAATGGAAGTGGTCCCCGTATGAGCCTCCAAGAATGCTAGGAGTATCCTAGTCCCTTGGTTTTTACTTCTGCTGAATAAATCTCCAATGTCCAGCTAAAGGGAGAGGCAGTCACTAACCAACACAGAAGAAGGAAAAGGTCTACGTATCTACTCACATCAACTGCTTTCAAACAGTTCTTATATTTAGCCACCTCTGATACTCCTTTCCACTAGCACCACCCCCAAAATAATAATATGGTGACACCAACACCTACTCTTTAAACTGGGTCAATTATTCATCTATTCCTGGCTTGCAAAAAAAAAAAAAAAAAAAAAAAAACTTCATTCTCTCTGTTCTTGTAGAGTGATTACTTTAAAAATAAAATCTTTACCTTAGCTTTTGTGGGGTTTTAGAATAAAGTAAAATTTGGTGTTTTCACTTTTTTAGTCATCTCTCTAAACAGACTTCAAAATATCTTTTGCCATCTTTTTACTGAGCAAAGTGAAGAAAAAAGTAAGAAGTATAATTTATCACCATATAAAAGAAAAGGCAAAGCGACTCTACAGATGTAATTAAAGTGATCAGTTTACCTTAAAATAGGGAGTGTAGCTATGTGGGCCCAATGTAATTGAATGAGTCTTTAAAAACAAAGCTTTCCAGTAGCTGAGGGCAGAAGTAGTCACAGAGATTCCCAGCATGAGAAGGAGGCACTGCATTATTTCCGGAGCTGAGACAGTAGTCACATGCAAGGACCCAAGAAGAGACAGGCTCAAGGAGTTAAGGGTAGCCCTGGCTGGTAGCCTAGCAAGGAAACAGTTTCCCAACAGCAAGGAAATGTATTCTGTGAACAATCTGAATTTTTTCCACTTATCCTAAAACTCCAGAAAAGAACGCCGTCCTGCCAATATCATGATTTGGGTTATATGAGACCCTAAACTGAGAACCCAGTTGAACTATGCTACACTTAGACAACCTATTCTACTCTACCACAAGCTAAGCACCTCCCTTCAAAGTTATCTACTTACCCTCATTCCCCTCCAGAATCATTCACCAAGATTCAGCCTTTGCACCTGGCCTTTGAGACTCCTAGGATTGGCAGTCATACTCCCAAGGAAGCTGGGACCCCTGCTGTACCTCCAAGTAGTACTTGGCCCTGGACATTCCTACCATCCAACAAGGGAATGCTCAGAACCCACTGGGTACTGGGAACATTCACAGGCCAAAGGAACAGGTAGGCCCTAGGGGAGAAGTCTAGGAGAGGACAGGGAAATATGGAAGGGAACTGGGTCCCAGAAGAAGAGAGAGTCATGGAGGCAGGCCAGAGTGAGAATCTCACAGAGGAAAGGTGTACCCCAAGGCACTGTCACCCTCTGAGAGTGGAAGGAGGTACTCAGATGCATGGCTCCCCATTCAGCTCGTTGACTCACCTTCAGAGTCAGAAGTGCTAATGTCTTATTCTAGCCATCCCCTACCTAACTCCCAAACCCAGGATCTGCCGCAAACTGTGAAACAGGACTCAGGTAGCAACAGGAATTCACAAGTTTGACTCTTCACCAAAGGAAAATGCTACAGAACCACACAGGAGTTATGGTGGGCAACCCTCCCTTAACACAAGGTTACAAGCACTGGCCGTGGCACACAGGTATGGGGGAAGAAGGTTCCCAGAACACAGAAACCCTCAAATCCCAGGCCTCCAGCTCTGAGATGGCCTCCACATGTAAAGGCCCAGGAAACCTGGAACACCAGCTCTGAGCCCCTCCAGGCTCTCCAGTAGGACTGGGTTCTATGTGCTTGGCTTCCTGTATGAAACCCTGAACTTAGCAAGCAAAGCATTGTTACTTTCCACCACCAAAACCCACAACCCAAAACCTATTGCGTTTAAGGAGCACTAAAGGGCCTCCCTAGTTAACCTGGTGATAGGAAACATTTGTCTACCTCAGTACCATCATCAGGAAAGACACAGAGGGAGGGAGAGATGTGGGTCAGAGGAGGAA
>PVIJ01024787.1:0-11705 GCA_004024925.1 Scalopus aquaticus
TATCATATCATCTGCAAATAGAGACAGTTTAATTTCTTCTTTTCCTATTTGAATCCCTTGAATGTCTTTCTCTTGTCTAATTGCTCTGGCTAGGACTTCCAGTATTATATTGAAAAGTAATGGTGAGAGTGGACATCCTTGCCTTGTTCCTGATCTTAGGGGAAAGGCCTTCAGCTTCTCACCGTTGAGGATAATATTGCCGTGGGTTTCTCATATATGGTTTTTATTATGTTGAGGTATGTTCCTTCTATCCCAAGGATTTCAAGGGCTTTTATCATAAATGGGTGTTGTACTTTGTCAAATGCTTTCTCAGCATCTATTGATATGATCATATGGTCTTTATTTTCTTTTTGTTGATGTGTTGGATTACGTTGATTGATTTTCAGATGTTGAACCATACTTGTGTCCCTGGAATAAATCGTACTTGGTCGTGGTGTATTATCTTATGGATGCATTGTTGGATCCTATTGGCCAAGATTTTGTTGAATATTTTTGCATTAGTATTCATTAGGGAGATTGGTATGTACTTTTCTTTTTTTGTATTGTCTTTGTCTGGTTTTGGTATTAGAGTAATATTTGCTTCATAGAATGTGTTTGGTAGTACTCCTTCCTTCTCGATTATTTGAAAGAGTTTGTGTAATATAGGGACTATTTCGTTTTTGAATGTTTGGTAGAATTCATTTGTGAAACCATTTGGTCCTGAGCTTTTGTTTTTGGGGAGGTTTTTAATTACTGTTTCAATTTCACTACTTGTGATTGGTCTGTTTAGGTGTTCTATATCTTCTTTGTCTAGCTTTGGGTGATTGTATAGTTTTAGGAATTTGTCCATATCTTCTAGGTTGTTATACTTGTTTCCGTATAGCTGTTTATAGTAGTCTCTGATTACTTTTTTTATTTTTGCTGTGTCCGTTATGATTTCTCCTTTTTCATTTATGATCCTATTTATTTGTGTTTCCTCTCGTTTTTTCTTTGTAAGCCTGGCTAGTGGTTTGTCTATTTTGTTTATTTTTTCAAAGAACCAGCTTTTGGTTTCGTTAATCTTCTGGATTGGTTTTTTTTTTTGTTTGTTTCCATTTCATTTAGTTCTTATTGCAGGTGCTTTTAACTCTCAGTGAATTCTCAGTGAATGACCTGGATAATGGGCTGTGGAGCGCTTGTCTCTGACATTGAGGGGATATTTTGGAATGTCTGTATATTCTGCAACACAGATTAATTTTTACTAGACTCTTTTCAAGTTAATTGCATTAGCAATGCAAAAACCAAGAGGACATGAATGGTTTATATGGCCCCAGCTGTGATAGCCAATAGAGGCAGCCTAATTCTGTATCTTCTTCATTTGTTCTTAGTCAATTTATTTAACTTCAGTGCCCTGTTTATCCAGTTGTAAAATACAGATGTCAAGTAACTCATTACTGCAGCAGGGTTAGTAGTTCTATATTCAATATGGAGTACTTTGAGGTGGATGGATGTGTGTAAGCATGACCTCTAAGCGTAGTGGTGTAAACATCAGAGATTGTTTCTTCCTCTTCTGAATCCAGTGTATACCTTACTGCCAGGGTGACTTAAGCTTTATTAATACCAGTTAAGTAATGTACTCTTCTCTACTCTTTTACTAGTTTATCATGGACTTGAATATTCTCACAGAAAGCTTTTTGTAAGTAAATCCAATACTAATTTGATCAGGATTGAAAAAAAATTAATGGGGAGAAATTTTTTTGAGCCTTTTATTATGAAAAATTTTCAACATACTCAAGAGTAGACAGACTGGCACAGTGACCCAGGTACCCAGTACCTGGCCCAATAGCCCACCCTCCATTATCTTGCAGCAGAGTCCTCCTGCTCCCGTTATCTTGTAGAAACCACATCATTTCTTTTCAGTATCCATCTCCAAATGACAGGAATTCCCATGAGGAAGAATCTTATGCTATCTCCACACACCTCAGGACTTGTGACAGGACTTCCTGAATGGGATGTCATCAGGCACAGCCAGTGGAGAAAATGCTGTAAAAATAATTTTATGTATAGCACATTCTCAGTACAGTTACACTGTACTGTAATCTACTAAATGTTGATACGTTATGTTTAAACAAAACAATGAATGTGACTTAACTAAATGTGATATAGAAACGTGAAGTGAGCATATGGTTCAACCTTAGTTGAGGTTGTGCTACGAAAGCTTTTTATAAATTGATTTTAACACAAATTGAAGATTCCTATAGAAACATAGTAAAAGCAGCCATTGGCACCTACCCGCTAGGCTAAGAGAAACCACTATAATGAGGTAATTCTATATATTTCCCTTTGAATATCTTTCTGAGAGAACAACCAGTGAGCAATTCCTCTTCTGCTAGAGACTGCCCTTGCTCTAAGATATGCATGTTCTCCTTTTTGCTAGTGTTCTTACAGTGATTACTTCTCCCTATGTCCTCACTCTTCCCTCTACTCCTTAGACCCCAGTAGAAGCAAAAGGAAGGAACTCTCCCCAGGGCAGCTGGTTATCTTCACTGGGGTGGTGCCTTCTCTTAGGACCAGCAAGCAAGCCACCATTATATGCAGTTTAATATTTTAAAGGTATTGGAAAAGAAACTGCAGTGTGGTTTCATTTTTAACACTGGAGAGAAGTAGAGAAATACAGGCCCACCTTGCTTTATTGTGCTTTACTTCATTGCCCTACACACCTACTTCATTTTTTACAAGCTGAAGGTTTGTGGCAACCCTGTGTTGAGAAAGTCTGTTGGAGTAGGTTTTCTAACAGCATATGCTCACTTCATGTTTTTATGTAATGTTTATAGTTAAGTCACATTCATTGTTTTGTTTAAACATAATGTATCAACACTTAGTAGACTATAGTATAGTGTAATGATCACTTTTACTTGCACTGGGAAACCAAACAGAATGCGTGTGACCCACTTTATTGTAGTATTTGCTTTATTGCTGTGGTCTGGTACCGAACCTGCAGTATCTCCAAGGTGTGTCTGTGTTATACAAGGTCTAGTGAAAGCTTTTTAAAGAGTAGCACAGTAGCAAAGCTTATTCAGTTTTGAATAAGTCATATTTCCATTTCCTACCTGTACTCATGTACCTTTGCCCTTCACTAATGTCAGATTGAAATAGGGTGGTCCCAGGAAATGGGGAGATTCCAGGTTCCCTGCTCAGCTCCACTCTTCCTTGTGGAGCAGGGAACCTGTAACCTCCCCATTTCCTGGGACCACCCTGTTACAAGATAAAAAGAGATTTCTCTTTTTTTCTTGATGCAAAATATTTAATTTTTCTAATCATTAGGGAAATGACAGCTGTGCTTATAATGAGATAACAATTTCAACTAGTCAAAAAATAAAAAGCATTGATAATCATCAGTAATGAAATTGCTTAGTCACCCTTTTGTATGGCTGGTAGGTTATATGTTATAATCTTGCCTTTGTGAATTTGTCAATAGCTATTAGTTTGTTAGGACTGCCATCACAAAGTTCCACAAATAGTTTGGCAAAACAGAAATTTACTTTCTCCTGGTTCTGGAGGTTAAATTCTAAGATCAAGATGTCAGTGGCTTGATTTCTTCTGAGATCCAGAGAGGTTTTTCTTAGCAGAGGAACTGGTCTGGAATGAGCAGTGTGGAGATAAAGTTCTAGACAGATTGTATGTCTCCCAGTGTTTTGCCTTTCTAGGAGCCCAGCCCTGTCTGTAAGTGAGGGGTGAGTCTGCTAGGCTGAGGCTTTGGGGCAGTTGCCATAGCTGCTTCACACCCCTGGGGCTGCCATTTCTCTGCATCCTACATTATCTATTCATTCGTCCATGGCAGGGATACTGGAGAGATGAAATTGTGCCCCTTCTTGTGCTGTGTTTATTAGGCTAGTACCACATGCAAATGTGATGGGGTTGGCTGTTGTGTGTTTGGATTCCTAGTTGCCACCTGCCATCTATTCCGGAAATTGCGTTTTCTATCTTGCCCTGTTTGCTATCTACAACTCTACCCCACCAGAAACTCACAGACCTTATCTCCCCCAAGTTCCTCTTGATAAGACATCTTGTTTGTGTGATTCTAGTTATTTCCTTTTTCATATGTAAGTGTCAATTAAAAAAAATGTAAAGTGCCTGTAGAAGAGCTGCAGAACGAACACACACACACACACACACCCCCACCACCCACCAGCACATGGAATTCTGATTGCAGAAGCAAAGTATCACTAGTAAATATTAACCCAAGAATTAAAAGTTAGGTGAAAGGTCCCTTCTTCTCTTTCATTGCTTTTAAAAAGAGCAAAGAGATTTGCAGTGGTGTCGCCAAAGATTACCATCTCTGTCTGCGGTTGAGGGTGAGGTCCCTTGAGAGTAGTTAGGAGTATTGTGAATGCTGCCTCGTGGCGGTCACTCTTAATGGGATATTGGTGCAGCAGGGCACTTCACAGGAACACTGGCAGAGGAAGCAGGTCCTCAAGATTCTTGCCATGCCTGTGCCCACTTGGTATGGTGCATGTCTGCGAAAGGAGAAGCAAAAATAAAAGGAGTAGGATTCTCGGAAATAGTAGTTAAGCAACTATGACTATGACTGGTTGTTGCTATGACTGGATGGCTATGACTGGATGTTGTAAAAATAAACTTGGGGAGGCCTCCTCTGCACTTAGCCAATGTCCTTCCCCTTCATTCATGTTCTCATTCATCCACTGACTCTCACTAAGTCATTGAGCACCTGACATGTGCCAGGTTATCACAGGTTCTCATTGCCATAGGTGCTGGGGAGCCATGGGTGTGTTTTTGCTAAGCTTCCAGTTGGTGACCTTTATCATGCCTGCCTTAGGGAAGGGGCAGTGGGAAAGGGAGAAGGAGAAGGATAGGACCAGGCACTAGCTTTGGGGGAAGGTATCAAGTATATTTTATTTCTTAACAAGAAATTCATACTGGATGAATTGGATGGGAGGATGAGTTATTTCCAAATTGAAATAAGCACTCAGATAGAGCTTCATGTAAATGAGAGCCGATGGCTTACCTACTTCTGACCTGTTGTAACCTGAAGTCACTTTGTTTAATCTTTGCACCTGTTTTTCTCTCTTGTTGGTTTTCCTAACTCTGTGATCTAAACCACTAAATTATTAGCAAAGAATTCCATAGTTCTCAAGTGTTCCCACAATTTAAGTTCTCTAAAGTCAGGGATCATATTTTTTTCCAACCTTATTGAGATATGATCAATTTACAGTGAACTTTAGGTATTCAAATCGTATGATTTGATGAATCTTGACATACACACATGCATACAGTCAAGGTAATGAACATCTCCATCTCCCCTCAAGTTTCCCCATGTCCTTTTGTAATTCATAACCTCCCTTTCATTCCCACCATCCCCAGGTAATCACTGATCTGTTTTTCCATGCTACAGATTAGTTTGCGTATACTAGAATTCTAGAATAAACATCTCTGGCAGCATGTACTCTTTTTTGACTAACTTCTTTGATCCAGCATATTATTTTGAAAACTATCCATTTTCTTGTATTTCTTTTTATTACAGGGAAGTATTCACTGTATGGATTTATTGTACTTTGTTTTAACATTCACCTATTGATGGATATTTAGGCTATATTTGAGTCCCAGGGCAAGTTAGGGTTAATTAGGCAGCTTCAGGGACATTCAGGTAGGGACTTCGGAGACAGAGATAAGGGCAGTAAATTCTAGGTGCTAACCAAAGTATACTCCAAAGATAACTGCCAACCAGGCATACTCCAGAGGTCAGAGATCCAGGGAAGCTAATGGGGACAGTTAATTTTAAGGCTAAAATTTAATTGGGACAGTAAATATTGGCAGAACTTAAAAGAAAAACTCTACGATAGGAGATGGGAAAATGGGCACATCTGCCTGGAGGATAGCCACTAGGAGAAAGAGCCAATCACAAAATAGAATGATGAGCTTCCAGAATAGAGAAAAAAAAGCTTTAAATACCCCTAGACACAGGCCCATAGCGGCACCTTCGCCCCACCTTGGCAACTTTGCCATGGAGTCTTTGCTTTTGTTCTTTTCTTTTCTAAATAAACTGTTTCTTACTTTCTTGAATAAAAATTATCTTCTCTTTGCTCCTTATCTAAAAAGTCTGCAAATTCCTTTTTACGAATTCCTTTTCACAGGCTTTGTGCGATAAGAACCTGTAGTGGTTCAAGGGTTAACAGCGCACACCGGCTTCATATTCCGCTTTCAACTGCTACAAATAAAGCTGCTATGGAAATTCTTTTACAAACCCTGGTGTGAATTTTGTAAGAAAATTAGAGCCCATATGTTAGCAAAGGTTGTGAGATAAATGATTAACACTTGGAATTTTTAGAAATCTTAAATTTAAAGGCAAAAGCAATTATACTGAATAACTTGTATTAGTGATTGTGATAGGCCAGGTAATGTGCTGAGTGTTTTTTGAATATATTGCAAGAAGCCCCTTGGACGTAGGTTATTTTATTATCCCCATTTTACAGACGAAGAAATAGGGACTAATAGAAGCATGGGGCCATGGAGCTGGCATTTAAACACAGCCTGGTACTGAAGCCTGTGTTCTCAACCATTATGACAATTAGACTCTGTGTTAAAACATTAAAATAATACTCAAAATATTATGATGTGGTTGGCAACTTAAAAAAAAGTCTGTGTAGGCATATTTTAGCAGGAGTCAATTGCTGTACATATTATTCTCATAAATTTTCCTGAAGTTTTAAATTTTTGATAAATTCTTATCTAGCAAAGTCTGCCTTTGTATTTAAAGAGGTTCTTTGTACTCTTCTCATAACTTGCATCAGCCAGTTTGTTTCTAGCCACACACACCACCCCCTACTCCTTAGGCAAAGTTCTCAGGTAGACAGAAATAGCTAGTCCTTTTTTCTTTAGCAATGAAACCATCCTATTGTCTCTTAAACTTGCAGCTGTTGGGCAGATTCAGCAGACCCTGTCTATGATTATTCTATTTGTTACCTGAAATTTAAAAAAAAAATTAATTTCAATAATTTACATATCTTGTTTTACTTTGGGAGTGCATTTTCTCTCCTTCACACATGCACCTGCTTCACTCACCCTCTGCTGTAACTCCTGTGTCTTGCTTTACATTTTATTTTTTTTAAGATTTATTTATTTATGTATACAAGAACTGGGGTGTAGACAAGAGGTGCAGGGGGTGAGAGCATTCACCAGAGACAGAGTGGGGAGCAGAACAGACAGATCTATTGAAATACACTGCTGAGGGGAGCAGCGGGTGAGACAGGAGAGGTCTGTTGCGCCATGTGGGTCAGCTCCCTGGCTGGGGATTGAACTTATGCTGCAGTGGCTGCAATAGCTTGATAGCACTGTGCCACCAGAGAGGCCCTGCTTTACATTTTAGATGAGTACTGGCCGGGAACCCTGATAGTCCTGCTAGGGCATCAGAATGGTATACAGCCTTATTTCCTACCTCTGCAGGTAGGTAATATCATGTATTTTTTTAAATTTTGCTTAAGGAGCCGCTGATACACACTGGCCTGAAATCCTGGAGTCACAAAGGAATTTGCCTCCCAGTAAGATTCCAGAGGAACCTGGAAATAATATTTTAGCAGAATTGTTGGCAAAAGAGCGTGCCAAGTTTTTGTTTTGCTCATTTTTCACTAGAATTTTGTCCTTGAGAAAGAGGGGATATTTTACGTTAGAATCACCAAGTTGGAAATGATTTAAAATTTTTTTATTCCACTTCTGCTACCAGAAAGGTCTACATCAAAATTATTCATTGTATCCCCAAGAAAACTATCCACTCCATCCTGGAGTTTTCCTTATTTCTTATGATTACTGTGTCCTGCTGCACTTGAAGCTCATTCTTTTAGCTCCTTTATGAGGAAAAAGGGAAAAGATCTCTCGTGTACACATCAAGCCTTTGGCTCATTTGAGATTTGTGGTAGAATACATTATTTTCTTTCCTTTTTAAGAATTGATTGGAGTTCTTTGGCCTTTCACTGTGGATCTGCCCATACTTGTAATCATTACCATTCTTTCAGTTCTTTCTTACCAATCTTTCATCTTCACAAATGTCTGGTTATAAATTCCTTAAGGATGAGACATTTTTGTACTTCTTAAACTTTTCATTTCAGTCTTTCAGTATCAGTGCCTCTTGGATTCTAGAAGGAAGCCAGAATCAATATTTGATGAATGTATTGAAAGAAAGAATTGTCATGATGAAATTCAGTGAATGTCAGCAGCAAGTTTTGATGTTCTCCAACCTCTGAGGACTGCAAGTTCTAAGAATTTCAAATATTGTGTTCTTAATTCGATGCAATATTTTATACCTCCCTCAGCAATATAATGTGTGTATTATATACAGTTGTCTCTCCTTATCTGAGGGGGTTACATGCCAAGACCCCCAGTGAATCCTAAAACCATGGTTATTACCAAACCCTATATATACACATCTGTACATACATAGAGACATTAATCTCTTACTGTTCTTAATTTATAAATTTAAACTTTATCAAGCTTTAAAACTTCATCAAGTTTTAGCTTGTAAATTAGGTGCAGTAAGAGATTAACAACAGTAACTAATAATTACAACAGTGTCCCATAAGAAAAGTTATGTGAATGTGACCTCTCTCTCAAAATATCTTACTGTCCTTAATATTTTGGAAGTGCAGTTGATCGTGGGTAACTGAAACTGGGAAAACAAAACTGTGGGTAAGAGAGGACCCTGTACACATTATATATGTTTTGTCTGCACTCTCTGGACAGTCTCCTGTCACTAAACATGTTGTATCAACATCTCATTGCTGGGTTTGTATTGGCTGCTGGATTTCATCTTTGTGGCCTATTGAGAAAGAACAGAGGCTGACTGAACATGAAACCTTCTGGTGGTGTCAAGTGGAGCCTGAGTGATAGGGTGACAGTGTGTGTGACAAACAGAGGTTCCTAGAGTTGGAACTGAGAGGTGGGGTGGAAGACGCGTCACGTGGCCACAGTGAGCCACAGTAACTGTCAGGAAACTCGGGCCTGGCTTTGGGAGAGTAGGGTTTCAAGTCTAGCCAGCACCCTGCCCACCATATTCAAGGAATGCTGTTCATTTAGATCCACTTTGTTGTTTAGTTGTGAACTGGCTTTGGTCCTAACAATTGTTAAGAGTAAGAAACATAAGAAATTTCCACCAAGTGTATGTTTGTATTTAACTCATGATATCAAACTATTCAAGTATATGTGGCACTTCAGAGTTTAGGATTGGAATTAGACATTTCAAACCCTGTCTTTGATAAGATATTTATGTTCTCTAAATATTCATTTCTTCATGTCAAAATAGGGTAACAACAGTTTTTATAAGGTGAGACTGTATTGGAGGTATCCGTGTAAAGAGGTTAGTGTAGTGCCAGGCTCACCTTGAGTGCTCTATGGTTGTTATATTTTGACATAGAATACTTTTTTTCTATATGAGTAAAAAATATTCCAGCTTGAGAGGCCTAGAGTCAGGCAAAATCTTTCATGTTTTTGAGAGATCTGAATTCAGTTCTGCTCCACCCTCTTCATTAATCTCATCACTGCTGAGATGCTCAGTTTCCTAATAACATCTCAGGATTGTAGTGAAAACTAATTAATTTGTAAATTCTGCCTTTGAAGATTCCATGTGCCAGACACTGAAGGAAGCACCTGTGTGTGTTATCTTTATTCCCGCTGAACGCTCAGCAGAGTGAGTAGTAGTATCCTGCTCTTACAAAGGAACTAAGAGACAGAGCTTGCTTGAGGTCATGTGACTTCTAAGTAGCAAAGTAGAGCCTGAATGCAGCATGTGTCTGCCTCCAGAGCCCGTGCTCGCTCCCTCAGCTCCTGTTCATCCAGTAAATGTCTTCTGGGGCAGGTAACTGGTGATAGACACATGAGGAATAAAAGCTGTGGGGGGGGGGTCACCTGTAACATCGGAGGTCTCTCATTGGGAGTGATGGAGTTTAGGGTGCCTACGGGTAAGGGTGTAGGAGAGGAATTTGAGAAGATGAACAACTGACTTCTCAAATTCATCCGGGGCAGCCCTGGATATTTTTACATGTTTAAATTTGTTAAATTGGTTAATTCAGGATTGATATTTTTAAGACACTGAGTGTTCTGGAAATGAAAGTATAACTGTCTCTTTTAAGATTTGCTGGGAGTGCGGAATCTATGTCTAACTCCCAAGTTGCCCATTCAGTTGATGTGCGGTTTTAAGCAAGTTATATTTTATCTCTCTGTCTAGTTTCCACTTTTATGCTGGCTTACAAATGTGTAAAATTTCCATATCTTGCCTCATTTTCAAACTCTATAAAGTATATAGAGGATGTACAGAGGAGATATATGTCTCACTGTTTCTCCCCCCACTTCTCTCTCTCTCTCTCTCTCACACACACACACACACACAGGTCACTCATATTTCTTTTCAGACTGATTCAGCGCACTGTTTAATAAACATCTACTAAATGCCAGGCAGTCTTCTCAGCTCAGAGTATTCAAAGATGAATAAGAGAGGTCTCAGTTTCATTGTGATCTTTAGTCTAGTGGGCAGCGTGAAGGTTATAGAAGTAGAAGGGAAGCCTCACATGAAAAAGTAGTGACACTGGACCACAACATTAACAATAACATACAGTAGCCTTTAGTAATCATGAATTTTCATGTTGAAGAAACTCTAGAAAGACTGGAGGAAGAAACATCTACCTGTTCTATGTCCCGTCTCAGTGTTAACTCTGTTTAACCAACCAGAGTGTTATAGGTCAGGTGTTAAGAGACCATGTGACGCTTTCAACAACTCTTCATGCCCTGTGTCAAGACTTTTAATTCCTCCAAATCTTTCCTTCCTGTTGCAGCTTCAATGTGATTCTACTCTATGTACTGTATATGTGTGGTAAAAAACAGAATTCTCTGTATCTCTGGTGCTAAGCATTTCTGAGTTTATGCCCCATAATTTCATTTCTCCACAGATATAGCCACCTGGTTATTAAATAGTCAACTCAAACGACATTTCCAAATCTGGCCTTCTGATTCCCCCTCTTATGGTGTATGGCATTAGTGTCTCATCACTCAAACGCAAAATCCCCAAGGCTTGCTAACTCCTCTCTTTACACTTAATACTCTTGTGTCCCCACTTTCCTCATCTTATTTGCTGCCATTGACTGGGTTCACAGCCTTGGTTGCCCTCATTGAGCTGTTGCAGCAGCCTCCTGGCTAGCCTCCCTGCATCTACCCACTTGTCGTACTGTCACCCATGATTATCTTTTTAAAAACCCTCAATTTGGTCCTCCCTGGTGGTACAGTGGGTTAAGTCTCAGCCTGTGAAGCTATCCAGAGCCCCTGTAGCATGAGTTTGATCCCTGGCCAGGGAGATTCTCACATGGCGTAGCAGACCTCTCCTGTCTTACCTGCTGCTCCCCTCAGCAGTGTATTTCAGTCAGTCTGCCTGTTCTGCTCCCCACTCTGTCTCTGGTGAATCCTCTCACCATCCCACACCTTTGGCCTACACCCTAGCTCTTGTATGCATGAATAGATAAATCTTAAAGAAAAAGAAAAGAAGCACTGCAGCCAGCACCACGGGAAGGTTAAGATGAAACGAATTTGCAGCAACATGGATGGAATTAGAGGGGATCATACTCAGTGAAATAAGCCAGAAAGAAAGAGAAAAATATCGAATGGTTTCACTTATAACAGGACTATAGGGAGGCCGGGTGGGAGAGAGACAATCAGTGGGGGGGGAGGGGGGGAGGAAGGAGCCGGAGGGAGGG